>VDFB02296550.1:0-10430 GCA_007258455.2 Sequoia sempervirens | reverse complement strand
GCAAATAAGCTCAATGATGAATCCACCTCTCAATGTGGAGTTGAAAAATTCGTCCAATCCACTTATTCCTCTTAAGGGTTTTCGTCCTCAAAAGAGTTGAACCCGCAATACACAAGCTTTCCAAAATTCTCTGATAGAAAATACCAAAACCAAGACGCCCAAATGATCAGCTCTCATCTCCTTTTAAAGAAACCCTCGACCTTCTAGAAAGATCCAAAATAACCTCCATAAAGCTTCTAGAAGAATATTTTAATATTTCCTAAAAGTGACTTTATAATATTATTTTATTTTTTTCACTTAAGTCACTTTAATTAAATTAATTAAAATAAAAGTTACCTTTATGATTTAATTTTGAAAGGAAAAATAAATGAGCAATGGAAAGTACTAACTAATGAACATTGTTTGAAGGAAAGAGATTATCAAGAAATAGAGAAACCAACCAAGCACCACCAAATGCAAAGGAGAGACAAGAATTTGATAAGGGGAAAAAACAAGAAAAAACCCCAATATTATGAATGGAGGCAAAATGTCTAAGAATGATACAAAATGCCTAAGAATGATACAAAGAGAGAGAGAGCACTTAAGCCTTAAGCTTGCTTGCTTGAATGAAGAATGAGAGAGGCACCTCAATAAATAGAGGTGAGAAGTGGAGTTAGAATTAGAATGTAGCTCCCAACTCAATGAATGATACCATTCATCTATGTGTGTGCAATATGTCAAGAACCTCTTAAGGAGGTGGCTACAAATATTCTTTAATAAAGGAAAAAAATAAAATGAGTCATCCTCACACACATGTGAGAAGACAAAAAGACAAAAGACTTGTAGGGATTCCTTTGGAATATTCCTACAAGTTAATAAATAACTACAATTAAAGAATAATCTTTACCAAGTAAGGATTATTCTTCTAACAAATTTATTTAGATAACTTTAGAAATAATTAATTTAATATTATTCCCTTATAACTTCATTATTTAGTTTATGGGAATAAAATAAGCTAAATATAAATATTTGTCGTTACTCAGAAAATGGGGACATTACAGTCCTCCCTTCCCAAGATTGCTTGTCCTCAAGCAATCAATACCTAAATACCCAACACCAGCTTCCAGGATCCCATATCAATCTCAGAAATCTGCAAACTTTATTATTTGAAACATTATGCTGCAAGGGATCTACGAATAATATTACCTTATCTCTCCTGGAGAGTAGTAATTCTCAACATGCAATCAGGAAACTCATCATCACCTACCTTAGTTTTTGTAGAAGATCGCTGCACTACTCTGATTATCATGCATTGCTTGCTTTCTTCAAGAGACCTTCCCTTTGCTTGCTTCATTGCTATGCCTTCCTCTCTTGGAAGAAATAGAGTTCTAAGGTGTGACTCCCTTTGTCTCTTTGCCTGATCTAGCTGGTTGCAACATTCCTCGACCTCTTGCAAGTGCTGTTTTGCTTGGGCAGCCAACAACTTTGCTGTCCTAGCTCTTTGCAACCACTCATTACACAGGCCATGTGCCTTTTCCACATCCTTCATAGTATGATATGCAAAATCAGAACTTTTGTGGCTTGGATTCACCACACATTCCTCATTTTTGATACTCACATCTTGAGTGCTAACCTTGGTGAATCCCTCAACATCATTCCCTTCATGTAATATGGCTGCTATCTCATGGTTATGCACAAAAGTATGACTGCTGTCATGAAACAAAAAGTCAAAATTAATATCATACCTATTTGCAGCAGCTTCAAGGGACTCAATCAAATCTTCATCCTTTGCTAGTTGTCCATCGCCAAGTGCTGAACCAAGAGGTGTATCCAGCTAAAAGTTGCATGCCTCTCTAGTTATGATAAGGCTGTCCCGAACCTCCATCCTCTTGGCTGTCATGCCCTTTGGTAGATCCTTATTGATAGCTTTCAGCACTATTTGTTTTCCCTTCGAAGTGAACTCTAACTCCATCCTTTGGAAATCTTGAACATATCGGCCAAGTGATTGTAACCATTGGATTCCTAGCACAATCTCGGTTCCACCAATGCCAACTACATAGAATTCATCAACCAATGAATAGTCATCCAATTGAATGCCCAATTGGGGTATCTTCCTAGTGCAACTCATTTTGAATCCATCCACCAACACGACACTAAATCTCAGAACTCTTCTACTTGCAATCCTTTCTTAGCCACAAAACCTTCATCAATGAAATTATGTGGTGCCCCACTATCTACTAAACATGAAACCTGTTGCCCCTTCGCAATTCCCCTCAAGTAAAAAGGATGATACTTAGGGACAGCTGAAAGGAAAACAATAGTACCTTGTGCCTTAGTATCAAGCTCCAACATCAGCGCATGATCCTCATCACTATCCGAACTAGTGTCTTCAACTGCCTCATTCTCCACATCGGAAGTGACTTCTATGAGATGTAGTTTGCCTTTTCCAAGGCATCTATGACCCGGCTCCCATGGATCTTTGCAAGAGAAGCAATGCTTCTTCCTCCTCAATTCATTCCTTGACTCATTGTCCATCATAGGAGGTGTGGACTCAAGCTGGTTAACACTTCTCTGAATTGATCTATCCTCTCTAAAATCTTTCTTTGGTGGCTGAAGTGGTGGAGTAGTATCAAGATCAAGAGCAAGCTCAAATAGCATCATCAAGTGTACTAGGCTTATGTACTTTCACCAACCCTCTCAATCTATCATTCAATCCCTAAACAAAGAGCATAGTTACTCTTTTCTCTGACATGTCAAGAACCATAACAACAATCTTTTGGAACTCATTGACATAGGATTCTATTCTACCAATCTGTTTTAATTGTGCCAAATCTCGGTAGTAGACCTCCACATCTTTCCTATCAAATCGTGCAATGAGTTTTCGTGTGAACTCTTCATATGAAGTGATCAATCCATGATTTTGTGAAACAAACCCATGATGCCACCAATCATACGCCAAGCCTTCAGGATGCATAGTAGCAAACTGTATGGCCTTCACCTCACTCATTGGTTCGAGTGTGAGGAAGGTGTCAAGCTCATGCACCCAAGCTCTAGCACTTGTCTTGCCACTGCCATCAAAATTGGGTAGAGGAACTTTGTTCAATGCATCCTTGAACTGTTTAGGCTGCCTCACTTTTTCTCTAGGTCTTTGCCCCACCCTTGCTCTTCTTCTATCCGTCATTTGATTTATAAACTGATTGAATTTTAGATCCACCTTGACTTCATCAGAAAGTGCTCTATACTCAGCATGCAGCATATCCAACTCCTCCGTGAGTGGTGGTTCTTCTTCTTCACCTCCAATGGCTTCTTCCTCCCTTGGAAGGAAAGAGGGCTGCAAGGGTCGATCCGAGATGGTTGTGTGAGTTCTCACACCACGAGGTGTTCCCGCATTACTTCCTTCACCCATAGGAGTAGCATTAACTCTCCCATTGCCTATTGCTTGTGCCAAACATTGCATCATTTGTTGATGGGCTGCCATCATTTGAGCTAATGCATCTTTGTTTGCTCTTGGTCTGCTGTCATATTTCTTTGTCTTCCTTCCATCTCCCTCAAGATGTCAACAACAATCCTATCATCCCTTGGTGGATTTCCACCTCTCCTGTCCCTATCCATGGCAAACTGATTTGTGTCCACACTTGGAGCCCCTTCTTCTTGATATCCTTGCTGTCCTGGCCTTCTTCGGAGATTATACCTGTTGGAATCAGATGGCTGCATGCAAACTAACCCTCCAGGCTGGCAGGATCCAAACTCTTATACCACTGAAATATCCCTAATGGGATCTGCCCAAAAATTTCTGATTTATGCCCTAGATTTCTGATTTCTAATGGATTTCAATGCCAAAATGATCACATAAAACAAAGAAATGATAGACAATGTTTGCATAAACCAATAACAAGAATTTCACATACAATCTCCACTCTATTGACAAGATATCAGGTATGAATACACTGATTATCAGGTCTGATACAGATGATATCAGACTGAAAATACTTATAAAATGTGTCTACAATATACAAACAAACCATAGGATTGGGTTCACCACATACCCATTTGCTTGTTACTTAATTTAGGCTCAAAATGATCACATATATGCTGATGCAGATGCTATCAAATCCTGCTGTTAATGTCTGAAGTATTTGCTGATAATAACGATGTAAATGGCTGCCAAAACAAACCCTAAACTCCTCCAAAGGAAGACGGCTAGGTCTAGGATTGGAGCAATGAAACCCTAGATTGATGTGATGTCAAAACAATGCCAAAGTTGTCCACTAAACCCTTGAATCTGCAATCTGATATAAAACTGTAGAAATATGAAACACAAATCTGCACATCAATATGTTGCTAATGACCAAAAATTCCTTCCAAAACAAGGCACTTTACTCCCAAATCCTAGCGATGCATTTGTAGATGAAAATATGCCAATATAATATTCGGATCTGAACTTTTTGTCCTCAATCTGCAAATAAAACTTCAAATCCTAGTTGGAATGATATTTTCCTTCAAACCCTAGCTGGTTGAAGCTCTCCAATAAAGCCAAACCTGCAAATAAGCTCAATGGTGAATCCTAGATGAATCCACCTCTCAATGTGGAGTTGGGTTTTTGTCCAATCCACAGATTTCTAAGGGTTTTCGTCCTCAAAAATGGCTGAACCTACAATACACAAGCTCTCCAAAATTCTCTGATAGAAAATACCAAAACCAAGATGCCCAAATGATCAGCTCTCATCTCCTTTTAAAGAAACCCTTGACCTTCTAGAAAGATCCAATATAACCTCCATAAAGCTTCTAGAAGAATATTTTAATATTTCCTAAAAGTGACTTTATAATATTATTTTATTTTTTCGTTTAAGTCACTTTAATTTCATTAATTAAAATAAAGTTACCTTTATGATTTAATTTATTTAGATAACTTTATAAATAATTAATTAATATTATTCCCTTATAATTCCATTATTTAGTTTATGAGAATAAAATAAGCTAAATATAAATATCTGCCGTTACTCAAAAAATGGGGACATTACAAGACTAGAGTCCTGTTCTGTTGTCATGGCCGCTCTTTTAGACCTCTCCTTTTGAGTAAATTTGGATTTTGATGTGATTGGTATGAGGCGCATCAGCTTGTATTTATGAAGTGAGTGCTAGGGCAAGATTTTTTCTGATTTCCCTACTGCTGCCATGCCCACATTTGTATATGGACATGACAAAAAACCAAACTGACAATTTTTTTTTAATAAAGCACTACCTAACTAGCTTATATCGTACTACACATGATAGAGCAATGCGTGCACACATTGACATTGCACTTGCAATGTTATGACAAGCACACCACTTGGGAGTGAGGGAGGAAAAAGAATAACACAATTGGGTGTTGCTGAACCCATTCTGATTCCACACACCTTGTGATGATGGGGGTAACCTAACTAGGGTTTGACATCTCTATGTGAGGCAACTCGAGGGAAGACCTCTCTAGAGCATGAATTTCCACTAGGTTCCTAATTAGTAGTGGGTTAGTCACACCTTCAAGGCATGCCCTAGCACCTATGACTTGATTTAAATTACAATTAAATTAACATCTTAATTAAATAAAGAAGCATTTAACTAATTAAATCATCAATAAATTAAAGTGATTAAATGTGACTAGGAAATGATAATTTTCTATGAAAAATTTCCAATTATAAACTAATACTAATTGCAATTAAATATTAATCATAACAAAGGTCTAACGATTCTTGATAATAATGTCAAAATTAAATTTAAAAGGAATTAAGCTTCAAAACCTAACATTAAAACGTTAATTTAGAGTTGAACTGTAGTTAAATTTTGTTTTAAATTAAATTACAAAATCGATTCTCGAATTTAATTAAATAGCTACAACACAACTTTTAGGGCTTGATTCATTAACAATATTTACTACTAATTAATTTGGAGATTCCAACATAATTAAATAATTAAATCAATACAATTAATTGATAAACCTTAGAGGATTAATCACCACAACAATGTAAATTATCATTTAGTTATAAGGTTTCACTTATCTAAAAGTGCACAAGGTTAATCCCTACTTAAGGGGGTTAATTATCCTAAACTCACTCAAGGGTCCTAAACAATTAGGGCAACACTAAAAGCCCTAAGTGCATCTTTAAAAGGGTCTCTTACTCTCACAATTCTCCACACTTGTAGTTGCTCAATAGAGTGAGAGCAAGGAGGAGGGGGGAAATTCTCTTCAAGGTAAACAGACTAATTTCACTTGTTTAGTTTATTTATTTTGAAAATTCCTCATTGTTTTTATTTATTTGTTTCACTAATGAACTTATTGGGTGAAAAAAATTCCTAACCTAATATATTTATAAATTAGGCTTATAGATTTATTTTATTGGGTCAAGAATATATCAATATTATAATATATTTATTTGTTTGTACACACACACACACACACACACACACACACACATAAACATTGGGAACTTTGGGGACTGAATCAAAAACATTTTATTAAACTTTGGCATTTGATAATATAGGATGCCACCTAGAATGAAGAGAGGATGCACTCGTGTTGGTGCTTAAGGAGGGGCATGATCTCGAGATTCGCTTTAGAGCCATGTCCTTCAAAGGCTACACATTAGGATCCATTGGCAAACCTTGGCCCACAAATTCTTCAGGCATTGCAAGACTTGATAGGGGTGGTGCAAAGTAGGCTACCGCTTGTTGTAGAGGCATCTCATACGAAGCAGTCCTAGCCTTCCACGAAGGAGCGTGTTCTTGAGCATCGAGAGCGTAGTAGGAGCCCTTCTCAGGTTCAAGAGAAGCACTTGATGAGGTTGATTTGGAGACGGTCCACCTCGATCCACCACCTCGAGTTTAGTAACAGGAGGTAGGAGGCTTAGTGAGAGCATCTCGAGATGTAGGGGATTAGATCATAGAGTTGCCATGATTATAGCCTTCTACATTTGGAGGATCCATAGATGGTGTGGAGGTGGAGTCTTAGCTCCTTAGCATTGACAGGGGCTTTGTTTTGCATGCTAATGAGGGCAACCAAAAAGCACAATTTGCTACCCACCTTTTGAGAGGTACATCTACTTGGTGGTGCTAGGAGAAGCAAAAATACCATTTTTTGTTAGACACCTTATTATGGGACACCTTTCTTTGAGCATTTTAGAGAACATATTTGTTGAAGCATTTTCACTAGAGGTGTATCGATGAGTTTCATGATTTTCAATAGAGAGGGCTCACTATAGCACAACATGAGAGTCCATGCTTAAAGCTTTTGCAATACATGGATTAGCTTTTGCAATACATGGATTACCTTCTAGACAAGAAGCTTCTTGTCAATCGTTATATTAGGGGGTCAAATGCAAGAATCTTAGGACTTGTACAAATGGCTGATCTAGAGAACCTTCGAGTTGCTGTGGAGAAGGCCTACATTGCAAAGGAGATTCATGTGAAGTCATAGGAGGCTCATGAATAGTTTCGAAACTGCAATCAAGCACAATAGGACTAGAGCTTTTGTAGGCCCTCCTTTCACAAAAGGGAGGATTTAGATCACCTTCAATACCTTCTAGGCCAACACAACAACAACAATAGGGGTAGAGGTCTAGACCTCAATAGTGATCGCAGGGTGGCCCCTCTAGAGCATGGTAGGCACAAGATCATCATCCGGATCAACAACCTCAGGGATAGAGTGTGGGACCCGTTCACTCTCAACAATCTTTTAGAGGGGGTCATAGTAGCCCTAGTAGACTTGGAGTACACTAGCTCAATAGGACTCAGTTAGCGCAAGCGCAAACTATGTGTCCTTGCTTCGTATGTGGTGGTGCTGGCCTCTTGGGCTAGGGATTGCTCACAAGGTTTTGTATCAGGAGGGTAGTGTGCTAGTGGTTTTGAGCAGATAATATGGGATGTGGGTAGATCCCACAAGGTCTTTGCCGTGGTCGAGAACCACCAAGTTGAGCATTAGGCCACGATGATTAAGGTTGTAAGTATGATTGGTGATTTTCCTATTATTATTTCGTTTGATTTTGGGATATCAAATTCTTTTAGTGCCTTGCCTATAGTGGAGCATTGCAGGCTGTTGGCCTCTAGGCAAGATGATAGGTGGGAGGTTGAGTTAGCTTTAGGGACCAAGGTGGTTGTGGACTTAGTGTTAGGGATTGTCAGTTGGGGCTTGGAGATTTTACCACATCGATAGACCTTTGAGTCACTCCTTTGGCCTCTTATGGAGTGGTATTAGGCATGGATTGGCTTGACAACCATAGAGCTAGGATAGATTGTCATCGTAAGGTGATTGGGTGCTTGTATGATCATGCAACAATAGTTGAGATCACAAGTGTATAGACCTTTATCCATTTGCATGATATCTACCATGCAGCTGAAGCGGTGTATGCAAAAGGGATGTTAGTTATTTGTCATCACGGTTAGTGACAATTCAGAGGATGAGCTAGAGTTGACACTTGATGATCACTCCATCCCAAGAGAGTTTGTAGATGTATTTCCTTCAAATCTATTATGGATGCCACCTCGACATGAGGTGGAATTTCATATAGACCTAGTGCCAGGAGTTGAGCTAGTGCCACGAGCACCTTATAGGATGACTACTCATGAGCTTAGTGAGCTCAAGTTGTAGTTAGAGGAATTGTTAGAGAAGGATCACATCCGTCCTAGCATCTCTTCTCGGGGCACACTAGTCATGTTCGTTAAGAAGGATGGTTCCCTTTGTCTTTGCATAGACTATAGGCAGTTAAACAAAGTAAAGATAAAGAATTGTTACCCACTCCCTAGGATCGACAACTTATTTTATCAGATGCAAGGTGCCAAGGTGTTCTCAAAGATAGATTTAAAGTCTGGATACCATTAGTAAAGGATTGCAAAAGAAAATATTCATAAGACAACTTTCTGGACTCGTTATGGTCACAATGAGTTATAGTGGCACCCTTTAGTTCATGAGCCTCATGAATAGGGTGTTTCATACCTTCTTGGATCGATTTGTTTTGGTGTTCCTAAATGATTTTTGGATCTATTTGCGAAAAGAGGAGGAGCATAGGGAGCACTTGTGTTAGGTTCTATAGTGTTTGAGAGAGCATCAACTTTATGGCAACTTGGCTAAGTGTGCCTTCTTTCGATCAGAGGTTTAGTTTCTAGGGCGCATTATGTGTGGCGATGGTATCTCGGTAGATCCATCGAAGATTAGAGCTACCATGGATTGGCCAATGTCCACTAGTGTGACATAGGTTAGAAGCTTCATGGGATTAGTAGGTTATTATTGCCGATTTGTCGAGGGATTTTCTAGGATTGCACACCCTATCACTTCTCTTTATTGGAAAGGGAAGAAGTTTGAGTGGATAGAGCAATGTGAGAGGACTTTTTAGGTTCTCAAGGAGCGTTTCACTAATGCACAAATTCTAACAATACTTGGTCTGATAGTAGACTTTGTGATTTCTACTGATGCATCATTGGAGGGATTAGGCATAGTGCCTATGCAAGAGGGTCAAGTGATCACATATGAGTGGCAAAAACTCAAGACACATGAGCTGAACTACCCCACTCATGATTTGGAGCTTGCAATAGTAGGTCATGCTTTAGTTAAATGGAGGCATTTCCTTTTGAGCCATCACTTTGAGCTTCATTCAAACCACCATTGTCTTTAGTACATTTTCATACAACCAAATCTAAGTGCTTGTTGAAGGTGTTGGATAGAGTTCTTATTTGTGTACGAATTTGATGTACACTACATCAAAGGTAAGGAGAATGTGGTTGTAGATTTTTTGAGTAGGAGATGTCATGAGATCATGTCTATGGCTTTGGGTGCAAATTTGAGGGGTCTTATTCTCCAACAGTTGCTAGAGGATGGGTGGTATTGTAAGGTTCAGCAGGAGTTGCAATCATAGAGGGCCCTTAAGGGCAAGTTTGTAGAATATTCATTGGAGGTAGATGGCTTGTTGCATCATAGGGGTCATATTCATGTACCACTTCTAGTGGATCTTTGGACAATGATTTGTCAGAGGCTCACATGGCACCTTATGCAACACGTCCTAGGGTGAAGAAGATGCATGTTAACCTCAAACAATTGTATCATTGGGTAGGTATGAGAGGAGACATTACAGAGTTTTTGGCTCAATGCTTTGAGTGTCAAAGAGTCAAGATGAATCTTAAGCATCCAATAGGGCTTATTTACCCACATGACATACCTGAGTGGAAATGTGATACCACTTCCATGGACTTCGTAGTTGGTTTGCCTTCATCTTCTTGATGCCATGATGCCATCATGGCAATAGTCGACAAGTTAACCAAAGTTGTGCATTTCTCTCTAGTGCAAACTACATCTACTCCAATAGTAGTGAGGGTCTTTCTTGATGATATTGTTAGGCTTCATGGGATTTCTCATAGGATCATATCAGATAGAGATTTAGTGTTCACTTCATCATTTTGGACCACATTACAGCAAACATTGGGCATGC
>VDFB02296549.1:0-25154 GCA_007258455.2 Sequoia sempervirens | reverse complement strand
TTGCAATAGTAGGTCATGCTTTAGTTAAATGGAGGCATTTCCTTTTGAGCCATCACTTTGAGCTTCATTCAAACCACCATTGTCTTTAGTACATTTTCATACAACCAAATCTAAGTGCTTGTTGAAGGTGTTGGATAGAGTTCTTATTTGTGTACGAATTTGATGTACACTACATCAAAGGTAAGGAGAATGTGGTTGTAGATTTTTTGAGTAGGAGATGTCATGAGATCATGTCTATGGCTTTGGGTGCAAATTTGAGGGGTCTTATTCTCCAACAGTTGCTAGAGGATGGGTGGTATTGTAAGGTTCAGCAGGAGTTGCAATCATAGAGGGCCCTTAAGGGCAAGTTTGTAGAATATTCATTGGAGGTAGATGGCTTGTTGCATCATAGGGGTCATATTCATGTACCACTTCTAGTGGATCTTTGGACAATGATTTGTCAGAGGCTCACATGGCACCTTATGCAACACGTCCTAGGGTGAAGAAGATGCATGTTAACCTCAAACAATTGTATCATTGGGTAGGTATGAGAGGAGACATTACAGAGTTTTTGGCTCAATGCTTTGAGTGTCAAAGAGTCAAGATGAATCTTAAGCATCCAATAGGGCTTATTTACCCACATGACATACCTGAGTGGAAATGTGATACCACTTCCATGGACTTCGTAGTTGGTTTGCCTTCATCTTCTTGATGCCATGATGCCATCATGGCAATAGTCGACAAGTTAACCAAAGTTGTGCATTTCTCTCTAGTGCAAACTACATCTACTCCAATATTAGTGAGGGTCTTTCTTGATGATATTGTTAGGCTTCATGGGATTTCTCATAGGATCATATCAGATAGAGATTTAGTGTTCACTTCATCATTTTGGACCACATTACAACAAACATTGGGCATGCAACTCAATTTCATTTCAACTACCACCTTGAGATAGATGGTTAGACAAAGAGGGTGAACCAAGTGCTTGAGGAGGACATGTTGTGCATGTATGTTATGGATCATCAGTCTAGATGGTAGGAGTACCTTTACTTTGTAGAGTTTTCCTACAACAACAATCATCACAATTCATTGGGCATGGCACTGTTTCAAGCATTGTATGACAGACCTTGTAGAGCTCCCTTGAGTTGGGATCACATTGAGGATAGAGTTGCCATTGGGCTAGAGTTGGTATAGGGATATGGAGCACCAGTGGTGTTGATTAGGCACAGTCTCCAAGAGGCACACAGGGACGGCTGCATGCAGCCATGCTAAGAGGTTGGGATTAGAGTTTCTCAATCATGGCCAAGGTGGAGGCTGGCTGAGTTAGCTTTAGGGACCAAGGTGGTTGTAGGACACCAGTGTAAGGGATTGTCGTTGGGCTTGGATTTTACCACATCAATATTCCTTTGAGTCACTCAATTTTGGCGGAGTGGTATTAGGCATGTAACGGCTGGACAAACTATAGAGCTAGGATAGATTGTCGCCGTATGGTGATTGGGTGCTTAAAAGGATCATGCAATAATAGCTGAGATCACAAGAGTGTATAGACCTTTATGCATTTGCATGACATCTGCTTAGCAACAGCTGCATGCAAAAGGGATGCTATTTGTCATCACAAAGTAGTGACAATTCGTAGGATGAGCTAGAGCTGACACTTGATGATCACTCATCCTTCCAAGAGAGTTTGTAGATGTATTTCCTTCAAATCTATTATGGATGCCACCTCGACATGAGGTGGAATTTCATATAGACCTAGTGCCAGGGGTTGAGCCAGTGCCACGAGCACCTTATAGGATGACTACTCATGAGCTTAGTGAGCTCAAGTTGTAGTTAGAGGAATTGTTAGAGAAGGATCACATCCGTCCTAGCATCTCTTCTCGGGGCACACTAGTCATGTTCGTTAAGAAGGATGGTTCCCTTTGTCTTTGCATAGACTATAGGCAGTTAAACAAAGTAAAGATAAAGAATTGTTACCCACTCCCTAGGATTGACAACTTATTTTATCAGATGCAAGGTGCCAAGGTGTTGTTGAAGATAGACGAAGTCCGATACCATTAGTTAAGGATTGCAAAGAAAATATTGGATAAGACAACTTTCCTGACCTGCTATGGTCACAATGAGTTATAGTGGCACCCTTTAGTTCATGAGCCTCATGAATAGGGTGTTTCATACCTTCTTGGATCGATTTGTTTTGGTGTTCCTAAATGATTTTTGGATCTATTTGCGAAAAGAGGAGGAGCATAGGGAGCACTTGTGTTAGGTTCTATAGTGTTTGAGAGAGCATCAACTTTATGGCAACTTGGCTAAGTGTGCCTTCTTTCGATCAGAGGTTTAGTTTCTAGGGCGCATTATGTGTGGCGATGGTATCTCGGTAGATCCATCGAAGATTAGAGCTACCATGGATTGGCCAATGTCCACTAGTGTGACATAGGTTAGAAGCTTCATGGGATTAGTAGGTTATTATTGCCGATTTGTCGAGGGATTTTCTAGGATTGCACACCCTATCACTTCTCTTTATTGGAAAGGGAAGAAGTTTGAGTGGATAGAGCAATGTGAGAGGACTTTTTAGGTTCTCAAGGAGCGTTTCACTAATGCACAAATTCTAACAATACTTGGTCTGATAGTAGACTTTGTGATTTCTACTGATGCATCATTGGAGGGATTAGGCATAGTGCCTATGCAAGAGGGTCAAGTGATCACATATGAGTGGCAAAAACTCAAGACACATGAGCTGAACTACCCCACTCATGATTTGGAGCTTGCAATAGTAGGTCATGCTTTAGTTAAATGGAGGCATTTCCTTTTGAGCCATCACTTTGAGCTTCATTCAAACCACCATTGTCTTTAGTACATTTTCATACAACCAAATCTAAGTGCTTGTTGAAGGTGTTGGATAGAGTTCTTATTTGTGTACGAATTTGATGTACACTACATCAAAGGTAAGGAGAATGTGGTTGTAGATTTTTTGAGTAGGAGATGTCATGAGATCATGTCTATGGCTTTGGGTGCAAATTTGAGGGGTCTTATTCTCCAACAGTTGCTAGAGGATGGGTGGTATTGTAAGGTTCAGCAGGAGTTGCAATCATAGAGGGCCCTTAAGGGCAAGTTTGTAGAATATTCATTGGAGGTAGATGGCTTGTTGCATCATAGGGGTCATATTCATGTACCACTTCTAGTGGATCTTTGGACAATGATTTGTCAGAGGCTCACATGGCACCTTATGCAACACGTCCTAGGGTGAAGAAGATGCATGTTAACCTCAAACAATTGTATCATTGGGTAGGTATGAGAGGAGACATTACAGAGTTTTTGGCTCAATGCTTTGAGTGTCAAAGAGTCAAGATGAATCTTAAGCATCCAATAGGGCTTATTTACCCACATGACATACCTGAGTGGAAATGTGATACCACTTCCATGGACTTCGTAGTTGGTTTGCCTTCATCTTCTTGATGCCATGATGCCATCATGGCAATAGTCGACAAGTTAACCAAAGTTGTGCATTTCTCTCTAGTGCAAACTACATCTACTCCAATAGTAGTGAGGGTCTTTCTTGGTGATATTGTTAGGCTTCGTGGGATTTCTCATAGGATCATATCAGATAGAGATTTAGTGTTCACTTCATCTTTTTGGACCACATTACAACAAACATTGGGCATGCAACTCAATTTCATTTCAACTACCACCTTGAGATAGATGGTTAGACAAAGAGGTTGAACCAGGTGCTTGAGGAGGACATGTTGTGCATGTATGTTATGGATCATCAGTCTAGATGGTAGGAGTACCTTTACTTGGTAGAGTTTTCCTACAACAACAATCATCACAATTCATTGGGCATGGCACTGTTTCAAGCATTGTATGACAGACCTTGTAGAGCTCCCTTGAGTTGGGATCACATTGAGGATAGAGTTGCCATTGGGCTAGAGTTGGTATAGGATATGAAGCAATAGGTGGTGTTGATTAGGCAATGTCTCCAAGAGGCACATGATCATTAGAAGAAGTATGCCGATGCTAAGAGGTTGGAATAGAGTTTCTCAATTGGTGACAAGGTGTTTTTGAGAGTGCGGCTGCATAAGAGTCCAATCCCTTATGGAAAGAGCTCTTAGCTTGCACTATGGTTTGTAGGCCCCTTTGAGATGTTGGAACAGATAGGACTTGTAGCTTATCATCTAGCCCTGCCACCTAGCTTGTCATACATCCATGATGTGTTCCATGTTTCAGTTTTGAGGTGTTATGTGCACTATGAGACTCATGTTTTGGATTGGGGTGCTTTATAGGTAGAGGCGGACGGGTAGCTAGCTGTGGAGCCCATTTGCATCTTGGCTCATCAGACATTGGCCCTTCGAGGGTGTGAGCTAGACTAGGTCAGGGTCCAATGGAACCACTATGATGAGGTTGCAACGGCTTGGGAGGATGCCACATAGTTTAGGGCACTTTATCCTCACCTCTTTTGGAATCCCATTCCTTGGGGGGGAGCATGTGAGGCCCACCCTTTATAGCTGCTTTATTTCTTTGTTTGCAACAAGTTATAGCATGAAGTGCTGTATTTTAGTATGTTCAAGTCTATTGTCAAAAATCCGTAGTTTCTGAATTCGTGTTATGCTACCTGAGAAATATTTTATCTTAAGAATAAAAATCAGTACATACATTAGTATGCTTTTGTCTATTCGTCAGAAATTCCCAGTTTCTAAATTCATGTTATGATACCATAGAAACATTTTATCGTAAGAATAAAAGTCATATACAACTTCCAATGGTTAAAAGCTAAAAGGAGTGGCAGAAGAATTTCTGTTGTTACTGGGAAAAGCAATGGAGACACAACACAGCCAATCTAGTCTCCATTCAAAGGGCGAAAATGTATTAACATAACCAAGGCCATATCAAAGGCTTGGATGCGAGTTACTTTTCGTGCACATATGAGATGGGCATTCTAGATTCATTAGGCATTAAATAGTCACAAAACCTTTCATAAATCAGACTGCTCAGTTGGGTGCTAAAAGAAATAAATGAGGTTTGGCTGGCTGATGAAAATTTCCTTTGTTAGTAGTTCAAGTATATTATCAAGTCACTATGACCGACTTTGTCATGTGAAGTGAATCAAGGTTGATAAGTAAACAACTCCCACATGATGGTTTCAAGTTTCAACTGTAAAAAGAATACAATGTTTCCTGCACATGTTTATGAAATGAAAACTTGGGGAACAATTAGAATGTAAATTCTAAGCAAATTAAGGTAACTTAGAATCATCAACACATATGCAGCACACAACAGACAAAGCTTTTTCAAGTCCCTATCATAAAGTTTGAATTAGTCACCATCAACAAAACTGATGAAGATCCTAGGCAAGAAAGTCCTTTCCCAATGAGGTTTCCCTGATAGACTTTACAATTAGTCTGAAGTAGGAGGAGTTGACCCTCACTCTTAGTTTGTGCATGTGGTGGTTATTGAATCATGTTTCCATGAACCACAGTCTTTACAATCTCTTGGGTTAACCATTGTCTTTGTCCTCCTTGATTGTTTCCAAGAGCACTTCAAGTGTGCTTTTTCAAATGCTTGCTTTCTAGCTTCCCCTAGACCACTTAGGGATGCTTGTTTTACTTATAGTAAATTTTATGCTCAAAGAAGCAAATGACCAATAATCCTACCCTTGTCTTTCCCAAGAGACTATCATGTAGAGTTGGAATTTGACCATTTCAACAATGTAGAATTGTGCATTGACTATAGAGCTCAACAAGATCAATGTGAAGAATTGCTACCCTCTTCCAAGGATTGAGGACTTGTTGGACTAGCTCCACGGTGTGAAGTTCTTCACCAAAATCGATCTCAAATTTTGGTACCATCAAATTCTTCTTGAGTCCATAGACATTTGGAAGAAATCCTTCAAGGCAAGAGAAGGTTTGTTCGAGTGGTTAGTTATGCCCTTTTGCCTAACCAATGCTCCAACCACATTCATGTGGATGATGAATGATATCTTGAGGCTACTCACCACTTTGTTGTTGTCTAATTTGATGACAACATCTGTGCCATATTGAATAAGTGCATGACACTTTGTGGAAACATAGTCTGTATGTAAACACGGAGAAGTGTTAATTTGCCAAGCAAGAGATACATTATTTGGGATACATAATAGACACATAAGGAGTGCATGTGAACCCAATCAAGTTTCAAGTCAGAGCAATGTAGCTTCTTGGGATTGGCAAATTCTACAAGAGATTTGTACTTGGTTTTTTGCATGTGACTTGGCTGTTGAACCATGTTACTAAAGGTGGCACTAAAGCAAGGTTTATTTGGATAGCAACACATCATAAAGCATTTGAGGAATTGAAATGTAAACTCTATTCCATGCTAGTACTTGCACTACCATATTTTCAACAACCATTTGAGACTGAGACTGATGCATCAAATATGTACTTGAAGCAATTGTCACTCAGCATGGTCACATGGTTGCATAGAGTGAGACATTCATTGTGATAGAAGGAACTACCCAACACATGATTGTGAGCTTTATAACATTGTTCAAGCATGCAAGCATTGGAAGCATATCCACACATATCATAAGCCACTTCAATTCTTGTAGACTTAGCACAAATTATAACAAGAGTGACATATAAAATGGTCATCTAATCCTCAGTAATTCCTCTTGAACGTCAAACATAAGAATGGAATTGGTAATTCAGTTGTGGATTATCTAAGCTATTCACTAGTTCAAGGTCTCCTTTTTGTTCTTGATGCTTCTGGACATGAAGTCGATGCATAGTCAAATTGTATCCTTCTAACAAGGATTTGCAAATATCTATCAACAGATGCATTGTGGTAAACCAATTCCGGTTTCAGATTTCTACTTGTAGGATGGACCCCTCTACCAACTTGGGCACTTGTGCATTTTGCATGAGGCAAAGAGACAAACATTGACTTGGAAGGCTGATTTCAACAAGGTTGTAGGACATTTTGGAATGGAAAAGAAATTTGTGGTGTTGCAGAAGCACTTCTTTTGGCCACTCCTTAGGTCAAATTTTTCCAAATACATAAAGCCTTGTACTATACATGCAATTGCCAAGCTGGTCAACAAGAAGCAAGTTTGTACACACCTTTTCCGGTTCCAAAGAGATCGTGGGAATTTGTTTCCATGGACTTCCTCTCAGGCTACCCTACAATCAAACATGGTTGTGATTGGTAGATTCTCAAAGATGGCAATTGTGGTTCCTTGCAAGAAAACAATCACAACTCTGGAAAAAACTCACATGTATTTGCAGCAGGTTTGCATCCACTTTGAAATCCCAAAAAGGTATCCTTGCAGATAGAGATACAAGGTTCTTGAGCAATTTTTGGAAAGCAATTTGGTCTATGCTAGACACAAAGTTGAATCACATTCCATAACTAGACTGATGGACAAACAGAAATAGTAAACATGACAATAATTCATCTTCTCAGAGTATACAATTTGAAGAAGCAACACATTTGGGATGAAAACCTTCCTTTCATTCAACACAGCTACAATAGAGCTTTGAACAGCTCTATAGCACACAACCCTTTTAAAGTTTCCTTGGGTTTCCAACCTTTGGCACCCTTGGACATAGTTTATCTTGTTCCTCCATCAACAGTAGCAATGTCCTTCAACTGAAAAGGAAGTTGACAAAGCTGTTAAATTCATTGAGCACATTCAACAACGAGTGCAAACAAACCATATTCCAATAGACAAATGCAAGGTATAAATAGAGCCATGACAAGTACTGGGCACTACTAATTCAGTCTAAACCACCCAAGCTCCGCCACCCTAGCAACTAAGAACACAGAAATTCATACAACACAATTTAACTTGCAATTTTATTCAAATCTGGAAGTGAAATTGCAATCGCTTTGAGGAGTACAATCAGATATGCATTACAAAAAAGTATCCACCAACATAAAATTTTCCCCTTTCTTCTTTTCAATCTTTGTCCTTCATTTTGTTCCCCCTCAATAAAATCTTGCTCTTCCCTTATATCTTCTCTACAATCGGTTACATAAGAATATTCAGATGTTATAACTGATTCTTTTAATCACAACTTAATGGTGTAGGTTAAGATTCCCTTAAAATTTTGAGAACTCTGAGCACTTTCAAAACCTTTGACGGAGGTTCGAGAGGTTATGAAACCTTGTTGGCTTCCGATAGTGGTTTTAAATCCAGGTTAAAATGCTGACATTTCAAATCTTCCTTGAAAAATCACTCCTCTCATGCTTCGAAAATCCTTTCATATTGTCTTTGAGCTTTCCACGAAGTCTCTCCTTTGCTTTGCATGATGGTTGTGAATAGTTTGTTGGAGATTAGAGGCGTTTTTGAAATTGTGTTGGCTTTCGACAAGGGTTTTGAAACCATGTTAGAAAGCCGATGTTTTGTCTTTAAGAGCTTCAAAATTGCCATCTCCATCTTTGCCATGCATCCTTGAAGACTTTCATTGATTTTCACAAAGGTTGTGAGTTGTCTATCACTTTCAATAAGGTTTTGACAACCTTTTCTGGTGCTGATGAGGTTGTGACAACCTTGTCGGGAGCTGACATTGGTTTTAGAACCAACTCCAAATGCTGAAATCCTTTGCAAAAGTCTCTTCCTTATCCTTATCTTTTTAACAAGAGAGCAATTTTACATTCTTCAAAGGTTTTGAAAAGTACTTCAGGAGCTGATGTTTTGAAACTTCAGTAGAACCTTGACACTACCTTTTAGAAGCTTTCTTTCAAAACAAAAGAGTTGGACAATTTATCAGCAAATGAAACAAGTTTTGAAACACAAGTAAAAACTCCAATGCAAGCATTTATGAAAGGGTTGTGAATGGACTATCAAGAGGTGACGAAGTTGTGACAACCTTGTCGAAAGCCGATGGAGTTGTGAAAACCTTGTTGCAAGCCGACGAGGTTGTGAAAACCTCTTCGGATGCTTTTAAACTTAGACAAATTCAACCAATCTGAGTTTGAAAATTCTTCCAAGCAACTATAGAAAACCAACAAAAGCACAACAAAACTAAACAGAACTGAAAACAAAAATGTAAATGTTTTTGGTTGATGTAGGATTGCTCGTGAACTTGGATGCTCTTGTATCAACTACACACCTTTTAGGTCGGTAATGGAGTTTAGCTACATCTGTGGAAGGAAAGACTTACAAAACCGGGCCCTACACCAATACGAAGCAAGTAGGAGTTAACACATTTGAGCCTAATCTAGCAATGCAATATATGTGGAATTGTTTAATCCTAGCCTAAACAGAGGAGTAAGGGAAGTGGGTACAATTATATTGAACATAATTTAAACTATTCAATTCAGACTTAGAAAATAAAGTTAAAAAGACAGAGTTGCACACCTCCAACTTGAATACTTAAATTGAGTTCACTCTTTCATGTTTCTATATTAAAGGTGAGTGCCATGAGCTGGAACAAGTTTATAAATCTTAGAGGATTTGAACTTTAGTTGTTCTGGGGAAGTAATTTCCAAAGCATAAGGTGTTCAGCTTAATGGTCAAGTTAAGGTTGAGTCCTTGTTTTCTTAATTCCCTATGGCCAATGGAGTTGTCTTTGCTAATGAAACATTGGTAATCCCGGTGTTGCTGCAGCCCCTTGGTTAATTTACACTCGTGAGGGGCGGTAGGTTTTTAGTTGAAGGTTATATTTGACTAGTGTGATCTATAATGAAGAAGAAAACACTATAATGGGAAGAGGTTTGATGAATGCTTTGCCTTTATCCCTGTCATGAAGAACAGTCTTCGATTTTTTGTGATTTCTTATCAACTGAATGGTTCATGGTTAGTCTATATTTACCTTTTCTTCTGCATATAATAAGAATTCAGAAGTTGCTTTTACAGATTCCTGTTTTCAGTTTATTTCTGTTACAAGTGCATCTAATGAAGAAGCTGACATCACAGTGAGCTTGATTTTAATTCAAAGTTCTAAAATTTCCGGTCTTTTCAATTGTCATGTTTCTCTAACAAATATGTATTTTTGTGTGTTGCATGACTTCACAATGGCTTTCTTTTTTGATTGTTACATGCTTTCTGCATGATGGCTATGATGTTATCTGTTGTATGCCTTTTAGTGACTTATGTTTTCATTTATTGTGCAATTGCTTGATGATTTTGCCGTGTACAAATGACTTCTTCATTGATAGATGCATTTGCATTAACAGATCAGACCTAAGTTGTGAACTTACACAGGGTTTTTTCTTTATATTTTCTCTTTTGCACATGATGTAATTCAAAATGACAAGTGACATGGGGGCAATGTAACACCACAAATTTGTCCACCTCTGAAATTGAGCCAAAATGGGATGCTTGTGGCAAAAAGGCGTTGCTAGTCATATGCCCCTGTGGCTGTGATGGTTTTATTCAGGTTTATCCCCATCTCATTGTGGAAAGGATTTTCAAGAGTTGCTCAGAAAACTTCTTGTCTTTGGTACTTTGTGTGGGTTTCTTTGTCATCAATTGTCAGCAACAAACACCAAATTGTCATGAAGCAAGGTTTATTTTGGATTAGGAGAGCACTTGTAGCATTAGGATTAACAATTGAGAGTCACTTTCCTTGGTTATATCCTTCAAATGATCAATTGAGATGTTTATTTCTATCAATTATGCTTGATTTAGCATTTCAATGTCCTCTTAGTCCCCATAGGACCATAGCAGATGATGAAAGAACCACTTTGGAGCCCTAAAATCTCATGAAAGCGGCTATTAATAGTGTGCAAATCAAAGGAATGCACAAAGGTGTGCTTTTGTGTCTTCCTTTCATTAGATAGGATTTGACAATTGACATGTGAAAAAAGACAAAAAACTGCCTGTTAAGCCTATTTTGATCCGCTTTAACCTAAACTGACTTAAGCAACAGGCATGATAATTTAGAAACATTATGCTTAAGAAATATGATCCATTGAAGGATTGCTTTCAAAACACTGATATATCCATGCAATAATCCTACACCATACCATCTTTACTTGGTCAAGAAGCAACTGTAACAGTCTTTCTACACCATTGATTAAATGTCTTGCTAAATTTATTACTCTTTAAATTTGCCTAATCCTATTATTGTATGACTTCAGCCCGTATCATTTCAACACATGGAGAATTCTGAGTTGCAAAAGACTCAAAAGACCTTTTATTTTTTACAGAGAAAGAATGTGCTATCATGGCTTTTATAGCAATAATCAACCTCAATTTGAGATAATGTTTAGAAAAGATTCTCTATGTCAGGTTTCCAGGTAGAGTAGCTCTTTTAAGTGTGGCTGAAATATCTTGGCCTCTGAAAGTTGAACTTGCAAGGTATTCCTTTTCCCCTAGAGAGTAGCTGTCTTAGTTGAGTCCTAGGAACTCAAAAGTGATGAAAGTTACTTTACATGTGTGCCATTTTAGTTAGAGAACACCAAACAATTTGAGGAGCCCCACCATTACCATCTCTTTAAGCAAGACGAAACTAGGTAACTGTAGTCTTTTGATATTTCCTTGATTTTCTGTGTTTAAAGAGATAGGTTATAATAATTCTTGATTTTCCTCCTGTCATAGTTAGTCATACTTTCGTTATTTTTAGCTTAGATGGTAGTTAGACTCTTTATAGCCTTGGTTTGCTAAGTCAAAGTCACCTAGGTGTTAATGGGTGATGGGTCTATTATGCAATTATACTGTGAAGCTTGAAGGCTTTGAATTAGTTGACACAAGTTTGCCCACCCACGGTGACTGGCATTGTATACGTTATATATCCTGGGATGTATGTGTGCTGCATGTTACTGGAGCAAGAGCACTTTGCAGTTTTATTTTTTGGCCTGAGATTTTGGGAGGTATTCCAGGAGTACCCTGCAGTGGCCCTTTGGTGTTGGTATTCGATGATGTTATTGGATCTTTTGGTATGAGCCTTCTCTAAAGATGTGTCATGTTGATCTCTAGTCTTGGTCTTCCACTTTGATTTTCATCAACTCTGTGCTTCATTGACACGTCCTTCCCTTACGTCTATTTATATTTGTAGCATATATCATATGGTTTGTGCTTTAATTGTGTTCAATTTATGCCCTCTAATAATCTCTAGATTTCTGAAGTGTATATTGTTTAGTTACTTTTGAGAATGTAATTTTTTTTCACTCTAGCACTTTTCAGTTATAACTACTGAATGTGCTTTCGTGTCACTCTGGTCAGTTATGTACATATTTATATTTGCTAGTACCTTTCTAATATAACTGAATATACGCTTGATTCGTGTTGATCTACTTTCATTTTTTTTGGACATTTTTATAATTTCTAGTACTTTTTGAATATAATTGAATGCACTTTTCTAGTCTTGGTGGCCTACTTAGGTCATTTGTAGACATTAATATAATAACTTGCTACCTCTCATAATATCCTGTACATTAGATTTATAATAAAAAGCTTTGTTTATTTTTGGATAAAGTTAATTAATATATAAACAAAAAAAGGGACAAGCCCCACAATTACATCAAGAGACAGGAACTATATTTATCATACTAGCTATTGATGCGAGAGACTTCCCAATAAAGCAGTCTAAACTAGGAGTGCATGCCTTTTGCACTGCATTGTCTACTTTTTGAGCTTTCCTAGGTTTTTTCTTTTCTATTCCATGCCATTTAGAAAGTCTTTGCATCCTAATTCTTTCCTTCAATTCGTCCAGAGATCCTCTGCTGAGAATTGGAGCAGTCAATCTCTAAAAACCCCCTCACAAGTTACACATGCTCGCATCAAACCCTGGCAGACAGAGTTCACCAAACCATTCCCCATAATAGAAAGCTTTATGAAGTCAAATTTTTTTCTCTTAAATAAATGGGAGACCTTGAATATTTAAGGGAAGGATCTGTCATTGGACTGAAGACCATAAACCATAATCGCATTCTGAATCTGTAGTATTCTCTGTATTATTGAATTCATGGGTAACCTCAACCTTTTTTGTTTTGATTGCAGTAAGTGGATCAATCTGAAGGACTGGACAACAGTACTGGAATTAGTGTGTGCATACTGGAGAAGAGGAAAGTAGTGGCGCAAACATCACCAAATGAGGGCCCCTTTCAACCTTCTTGGATGTATGGAGATTTCTGGGTAATTACAGGAATGGAGGATAAGGGGGTCGGGGAAGAGAGAGAGAGAGAGAGAGGCCAAGATTATCGGTTGTCAAGAGGCTAAAGCAGCAATAGTCTTGAATAGGTCAATGATTTGTGCCACTTCTGATTTTCCAACTATACTTGAATCATTTGCTTTCCAATGCTTCTAAATCTTCCCATTTAAAATTTTAGATTGAATAATTTCTGCCTGTACTTCTGCCCATCATTGCCAATTTACGCAGGAAGTGCATTAGTTTTTAATATTTATAAATTTGGCTGTATAAGTGCATCAGTTTTTATGAGTTTGGCTATTTTGTCTGTTATTACTACTTAATCATGTTTCCAAGTATACGGGTTGATAATTTGTAAATGTTTGAATTAACTTTTATTTGGAGGGACGAAGTGCTTTTTCTTTTTGAATGTAGGGTACATAACTTTGGAACCAGTTAGTTCTGGTTGAATAAATTAAATTTAGAAGAGGATATTCGAACTGTTCATTGATAGGATTTCAGAATTATTTTGTATTCTGTTGTCTGGATTTGGTGCTTGTAAAGTTACATTCTAGAGAAGCTTTGGAGTATGATGCTTTACTTGCATTTTACTTAGTTTTAATTTGTGATTTTTTATTCAATTTTATGATTGATATTTGAATATTAACTTGAAATGACTGGAAATCTGATCTAGGATGAAGAGAAAGAGTGCAGATATTACAGCATGTGAAAATAGGAAGAAAGCTAGAGCAGCTAGATGCATGAAAGAACTTGAGGTATGTCTACCTTATTTGATCTCACAGTTGTTGCACATTTAACTTCTATCAATATTATGATTGATTCACACTATTTGCAGAGGATGGTGGAGAAGAGGATACCAAGCAAATGCAGAAAATGTAGAATTTAATAGGAGCCTACAAGAAAGCAGAGAACATATAGGCGACTGGAAGGACAAGAATTTAGAACATAACTGCCATGTTGGACAGTCCATGGACATTTCTCTTCTTTTTTCATTTCTGAAAATGCTCTGCAGCTGGGTATGATTGCATAATGCATTTTCATCAGCCATCCTTTATTTTTTTAAGGTTCTTACATGCTAGTTTCTGGCTGCTAAATACATCATAGGTGTAACGATATATGGAATGGAATTTGATGTTAGTTATCTATCATAACATTAATGGACAGTGCATTTATTGCACTTGAACCAGGAGTTCGGACCATAGTTGCAAGACTCAGACTGAGCAGGCTGATTTTTGACTCAGATTTGGACTCAACAAATAGAAAATCCATGAAATATAGAGATTTTTAAAGGATTTAAAGCTTTTACTATGAACCCTTTAATAAACCAACTATAACGACATAATAAAACTTATCAATTAAAAGCTACTTTGATCACATACACAAATTTGTACTGATTGAGTACAAAAACAAATTTGAGTTGCAAGAAACATATTTTTTAAGAGAATAAACATCCTAAATCATTTTAGCAATCTGTTGATATTTGGAGCTCAACTTAAAGGTGCACAGATAATCACTTTTTATTTGGCTTAGTGTCAAGGATTCAGGGGTATACATTCTGCCAAATTCACTTGATGTATGATCTCCGGCTCATCCTTTTTTTGCCTTGCTCCTAGCAAGACATGATCTCTAATGTTCTCATTTAGAACCTTTCAACTTTAACAAATACCATTTTTAAATATATAAATATTCTTAAGTTTTATAGGTGTACAAATGTCATGGATTATAATATTTGTGGCATAAAATATGAAAATTGTAACTTAGAGTCATGAACTATGGTAGAGAGAAGTTTGCATCACTCAATATAGCATCACTATCTCTATGTGGGATCTTGTGCTCCTATCTCAGGCAAATCTACAATACTACTACAGCCATAGTAGCATTACTTTGGGATTAGATTGACTAGGAAAATTGAAGGAATAAACGTAACTCAATTACTTGCTAATTAATTGGAAAAAAGTGGTCAGAATAAAGCGTTGTCTTTTCATCAAGCATGGTCCACAATGATTTTGCTTTTTAAATTTGAGTGGGGGTTTGGTTTGGGGGCAATAGCCCCCAATGAGGTCAAGGGGCAGATTTGAGACCACAAACTTTCATGGTACATGTCATTTTTTATAATTTTATAGCCTTTAATCAAGCTCTGAGAACTCAAACATCCCACATACTTTAGTTTAGTTTTTGTGTATTCAAGACAATATATTTTAGCGTACTTTTATCCATATTACCCTAGCTTATCTTGTAGAAATGACATCATGTTATAGAAGTGTGCTATCATATTTCCTATACTTAATAGTTTGAAACTTATCCTTCATGTTTCTAGTTCTCTTTTTGAAGATGTGCAAAAACAAACTTAAGATATATGTATTTAGCTAAAAGTTGTGTTCATAATCCACACACAAGTACTGATTCATTACTATAACTTACTTCAACAAATAGAGTATGTGAATACTTGATCTCTTGGCCATCCCTACCAACAATTTCCTCCCCGCATTCCATATGTGTTTAAAAGTGTAGATCTAAAAGCTATTTGGTATAAGACAAGTTTGCTTTTGATTTTCAAAATTTTTGTCATACATAAAAAGTAAATGTTACTAGGCCAAGTGGTTTACTTTTGATTTTTATGAGTCCTAGTTTGAATCTTTTATTTTTCTTGCTTTAATTTTTTTATTTTTACAATTGAGTGTGATTCATAGTTGAGTCTTAGTGAGAGAACTTGTCGGATTTGACTATACTTGTCAAGTACCTTGTAATGTTCCCTTCTAAGTCCTAGTCCTTTTTGAGATTGTTAGCCTATTTTGGAGGCTTGTAGGCTATTCAAAAGTAGTTTTTAGGGTTTCCTATTTTATTGGAGGTATCATGGTAGTTTTTTCAGGAGTTCTTTGTAGGAGTTTGCCAGTGTGTTTTTTGGGTCTTTTTGGGTTTTCAGAGAGCTTTGGTGGGCAGTCATTGCTATTTTTAGCAGTGTTTATTTTTAGACTTACTATTTTTAGTAAGTTACGATGGCTACTCGGAATGTGCTCATTGGTGTTTGAAGTCACTATTTTTAGCAATATGCTATTTTTAGTAAGTGTTATTTTACAAGTGGGCTTTTGCAGCAGTTCAACACTTGGTTACTATTTCTGATAGTGTGGTAGTGTAGTTTGGGCAATGGCTCTCCCAATGTCATTGGAATCTGAAAATAAAAGGTTTGCAACTTAAGTTTATGTTTTATAATTGAGTTGCTTTTTGGCCCCCACACCTAGGTTGAGCAACTTAAGTTGTTTTTAAAAGTGGGCTCATGTGTTGGACGCCCTTCTTGGAGACTTTACAATTTTTAAATGACAAATTGATGCCTTGCTATAGTGGATGCCTAAGTCATGGTGAAAGGTGAATTGAATTGAATTTTATATTGCTCCTAGGGTTGGCGTCCTTTTCTGGAGGGAATTTGGAATTCAAACTTCTGAGTTTGAAGCTTATTTATATGCCTCCCCTCTTCATTTGGTTATGCAATTTTATGATAACGAAGTGTTTCCAGATTGGCGTCAGAACTCTTGGGTTTTAAGGACGATACCCCTCCAAGCTTCCTTCAATTTCAAGTTTGTGAGACAACTCATAGTTGAACAATGGTTGTAGCTTCACTTAAAGGTTGCAATAGCGCAAACATTGGTGATGGCTTCTTTCATGCTTTCTGTTCTGATTGGGTTTTATGTGTTCTAGCATATTTTGGTGTGGGTGTGTGTTAGTTTACAGTTTGGAGTTCTTTTTGGAGTGTTTTATCAGTTTTTCATGTTGCTGGTTACGTATGGTTGAAGCACATTTTTGTTTGTACTAATTTGAGGAGATGAAATAATTTTGTGGGTATTGTTTTTGAGGGTTTCTCATGTTGGGGCGGCCCCTTGCTCCAAGTTTTGTGTTTTTTAGTTGAGAATCTAATTTTTGGGAAGAGGTTGACCAGCTTAGGAGGCCATACCATTTGCAACAGGTTCCTTGGGATTTGTGCCTAGGTTTTAGTGCCTATTTCGAGGTGTATTGCTGCTTGAAGTTGGACGCCTAGGCCCGCTCTCTCCTTTGCAACATATTTGAGGTCATTCTGATGTGTGGTTGGAGAGTTATGAGTATTTGAAGGGGTGTTGGTTGGTGTATCAGGTTTGATGTCCATGAAACCAAATTGTTGTCACTGTATATCAAACCTGATATATTCATGATACTTGCTTGTTATATGATGTCTAACTAATCATATGTTGCAGGGATTGGTCTATGTTGTAATAGGCTATCTTTTGAGTAGTTCTTATCATTATATCTTGTATTTGACAATCATTGTAACATTGATATGGTAGTACTCTTTAGCTATTTACTTTCAGTTATTTGGCACTTCACTCTCGCTGAATAAGTGGTCGAGTTTCCTTTTCATTTCTTGAAGCCCGCTAAAAAGTGGAAGTGGTTGGCTATGCCGCCAAGTGCTTACTTTAGTTTACTTTCTTGTAGCCCGCTAAAAAGTGGAAGTGATTGGCTTTGCCGCCAAGTACTTTACTTTCCCTATTGGTTGGCTTGTCGCCAATAGCTTTACTTATTTACTTCTTGCATTATATTTACATTATGATCCCCTTACACCGTATGCTCTCACATTGCCCTCTTTGGGATCTGGGTGATCAAAAAGTGAAGGGTTGCTTCCAATTGTCTATCATTGCATTTGGCTAATGCTAATAGGTGCAAGTTGTGAAGTGTTTTGGGAAAAAATAAGGGTAGTATTTTACATACCTACATCACAAGTCTATTGGTCTCTCATTTGAATGCAATCAGCTTGGGATTCATTGAGTTCAAATGAGTTGTAGCTATGGTTTGGATAAATAACTGATGAAGACATGTACTATGCATAAGTTTAGTCTTCATATGAAGAGTATAGGAAGTGACAAGTTGTTTTTAACTCTATTGTAAAGAGATATATTAGTCTAAATGAAATGGCTAAAGGATATTCTCTATCCATTTTAAGGCTACACCAATTTGTTCCTTCTTAATAATCTCATAGAAGTCGCTTGTTGAGTGAGTGCTAAAATTATGTTTGGTTAGTTGTCTTGTGTTAGGTGTGCTAGGGAGAGAGGGGGGGGGGGATTAGGAGTGAGGGCGAGTAGAAGGGGAAGTTGGGGTAGGGTTGATATATCACAAATATTGTTCATAATATAAAGTACCACTTTGCTTTTTGAAAACAAAAAAGTAAATATATTTTTTTTTATCACTAAGTTGAGGGCGGCCATGGAACCTTGGCCTAAAATTTGGCAATGAATTGATCCCAATCAATGGAACCACAAACAAGGGACCCCATCCTTTATTAATCAATGGCCTAAGTTTGTAAGTGCAACGATCTAGCATGGGCACAAGGCTTGCAAGGGTTTCAATTTAGGTGGGCACTTAAATGACGCCACTTGTAATCAACAAATTGTGCCCTCGTTAGCAAAATTTGGGGCATGGGCTTGGTTCCTTAATATGGTTACAAACAATTGAAGTCAAGTTTTCCTACGGTGAAACATAGGGATAGGCTTTAGTCCATGCATTGTAGTAAGTGCAGCCTCTTATCACTAGGTTTCCCTATGGCCGCTATAATGAATACTGTACTCATTGGATTCGAACTTGGATATCTAGTGTGTAACTCATCATTCTCATTCACTAGACCCAAATTTGTTGGGCTAAAATTCGGGTAAGGTTAGGATAGCTCATAGAAGACATAGGGATGGGATTTGTTTCTTGATATGTTTGTACTCAATTTTAACTCAAAACTGCTCCCATGGCGAAGCATGGGGGTGGGTTTTATGTTCATGTATTAACATAATTTCAATTTCTATCTCCAAGTTTCCTTGTGGCCACTACAAGGTGTGCCTTGTGAGATTCGAATTTGGGTTTATGGTGTGGCATTTAGTCCTCAATATAAGACTTGGTTTATAGTAGCTCTTTAATATTATTTATAGTTAAGTACTTTCTCAAGAGTTCAAAATGTGCTAGCTAGTCAAATGACAATAGTTTAATTGGTGAAGAATCTTTACTCATATATGGCCCATGACAAAGATGAGGTGTTGTGAATGTATTTGGTGAAAGAGATATTCCTTATATATTGACAACTTAAATGAGAAGGGCTATATCATTTGTGTGACCCAAGACGTGTCTTTAAAATTGTTGTAGTAGAGAGTCTAAACTAATTATGTAGAAATAAAAAAAGTTAACATTATTATCTCATTCATATTAAAGAAAATAAAATAAAATATTCAATGGTTTGAAGTCTTATATGCTTTTAGATTGTAAAAATCCACATTGGAAAGTGCCCGATAGTTGTAAGTGCATTGAGACATTAAAAGTTTGTATATTAATACTAGGATACTATTAGTTTTGATTTTATAGTTCTAGTTGTTGGAAGACTCAAAATCACTGAGAGGGGAGTGAATCAGTGATTTATGAAAGTCACAAATTTTAAAACTTTGAAACCAAAATATCAAAAATATTATATGCATTACAAATCAGATAAACATTTATTAACTGAGACTGGCTTGATAAACTTTACACATATATTAGAGCTTATAACTAAACCTTTTATGAAGATGCTTTGATTTAAAGAATGGCATAAATGAATGATTGGACATCAACAACTTTTTATGCAACTAATGACAATATTGTAATCAATCAAATAAACCAATCACACAAACAACACGACACCAAAATTTGTCCTGGCGGAAACCTCTTAAATAAATAATCTTGTATGTTTTATGCAAATATAAGATGTGCAAATATCATTTGATCTATCTGCCCAGATGAAAATGCAGCAATATATAAACAAATGTATACGTCAAATATATCTACCAATATGTGGAAGTCATTGTGCATAGTGTCTAAGATACCTATTTAATAATCAAATGTCATCATGTATACCATGTCAAACATCAACTATCATATACCTGATCTATGATTTGAAATCATGAAAAGGATCGATCTGACTTGTAGCACCCTAAAAAATTATAACAATATCAGTAACCAACATGTATCAAAAATTGAAGCATGGAAATCTAAAACTTGTAATTGCATGCCATGAACCATGTGTAAAGACCATGTAAATCAACTGTAATCATCATGTATCAAAACAAGCTGAGAATGCATCTTGTCAAAATCCACCAAGCATATCATCACATCAGCAAACCACTTTTGACATCAAGGACAAAACAACTGAGAGCCAACAAACTCGCCCTTTGTCCTTGATGGAAAAACACATATCATCTCTCTCCATTTTTGCCTCAAAGACAAAGGATGAAAGAGGAGAATATGAGATGCCATGAAAACAACTAAGAAGCCAACCAATTATTCAACACAATAATCCGTTGTAAGTAGAGCAATATAGCAGCAAATCAAATATACATAAGAGTTGTGAATTAAAGATATAGATACAAGCTCCCTTTGTTAAGAAACAATACTAAAAGCATATGTGGCAAAGAACTATAGATTGAAAAAATTCAAAGCATGTTATCAATCTATCTTTTTCTGATGTTACTCTGCATAAATAAAGTAGATAGATTCCTTCTTACTCCAGTACTTGAAAAAACATTTTTGACATCTGCTACTATTTTCTCTGCTCATGACTTCATCACTATACCACTTTTTAACATAAATTGATTCCTTTGACTGATATGCATCTCAGGAAAGGCATAATCATAAGATCTATGTTTTTTTACTCCAACAACCTTCAATTATCATGCATTCATCCTCAAAATCACCATCCTTGACACCCTAAGATTCAATTATGACATGAACATTTGCATGAAAAAACATTAAAGCATATCTTTGTTCTTGTGTACTATCTCAACCATGAGAACAACTTCTTGATAGCATGTGAAGAGAACAACTTCTGACAATATGAAAGCATAACAAAGTCAAGCATTAATAAAAATGTACCACTCATGATATTTAGCAAGAAATATATCAGATACGTGACAACAGCATGTCAATCAGAAATTACAACTCCAGAAAGAAAGAAAAAAACTAAGATAACCGAGATCTTGTCTCTTGTACTATCTTGTTTAATACCAAAGAATATAAGGCAGATACCAAACTGTTTCACCACTATCATGCAAAAACAATCCTTAAAGCAGAGATTCATTCACTACCTTCCAAACTGGATGATTACCTTTGTCAGCAATACGAAAAGGTTAAGTCATGTCACGCTGTCATATAAATCCTCAATCAAATATCACTGAAATAGTAGTAGGAATATTAATCAATCTTGTCATCTGCAAACTCACCCGTGAGTCAATATATTCAAATCTCCAACTATGTCATGTAAGAGAGTATTATCCAAACCCCTATTAGCATAATTATTGTCCTCTTATGAACCATACTTTAATGGCAAGTATGGATAGAGATCACCAGTAAACCTTCATTGTCACAAAGTATCTTTACCTTATCTAACCTTTCCACCAGAAAGACCTTGTACCTCTTGCAACCATACATTCCACATAAGATATGCATACAAGTCCCTATACAAATATCAAGTCTGTTATATTCCACAATGCAACTCCATACAACAAGTTCCTGCAACAAACAACTATCATGAATGTAATGATTAAATCACAATCACAAGAATCATATGCCACTGACACTAAATCTTGTTGTGATCATACTCATGGCACCAAAGATTTGCAACTAAATTTTGTCAAGCTAACACTATGAAACTTAGTAAGATTATTGTCCAAGAGTGCAATGCTCTGTCACCAATCACATTATTAAGTCTGCAACCCCTTGTCACTTCTATCATGAGGACTCCAAGCATAGATAACTCTTTAATAGTTCATTGAGGTCGTCGAATGTTCATGTTCCAAATCCATGAAATGTTACGGCAACTTCCAAGCACAACATTGCAAAACTCAATTTCAAGCAACATTCAATCGCTATCGGTTGCTATATGTCAGAAAGGCAAAAATAATCATTCAATAAAATGGCATGAAGTGTTATTGTGTTTCAAGCATCCTTCACATATTTTATACAATGTTTTTTTATTTTTACTATGGACACTTTCAAAGAAATATAAAGCACCCACTACAACTTTAGTAGACATATGGGAAACTATCATCCACTGATAGATCTTCAAGTTTATGAATTGGGTCTTTGTCCCTCACAAGTGTGGGGAAAGGTTAGAATAACTACCTTCATTCAGGGACCCAAATGTCCTTAGAATGAAAAGGAAGTCGATCTAGCATGATTGTTTCATGCTTTTAACAAATTTAGGTTTCCATACCATTTTTGTTTTTTGTTGTTTATTATGTAGATTAACTTTGCATTGTTTGACTGTATGTCCCAAAGTGTTGCATTTAAAACATTTGACCTGATTAACAAAACCAAAGTACTGCTTATGCCAAAACTTAGTATTCTAGAGGTCGTGAGTCTACAAGTACTCACTTTATGGTCAAATTGTTTACAGAAGAAGCAATAACCATGAAAGAAAGGATTGAATTTGAATGGTGTTCTTTTGTTTTCAAAAGAATGTACATGATTCTTACCGGATTCAAGATGATTTGGTTTGAAACTCTTGTTTGTAGAAATAGATTTCTGCTTAGAAGTATCAATTGAACATTCACCTTTTTCAAACTGAACACCAGTTTTATCTCTATTTAGTTTCTTCTTGCTAAGCATATCATTGAGTTTTAATGTACTTTCATACTCTTCAATTTTCTTTCTAAGACTAACAACTTCTTGTTCCAATTTTTGTATCTCTTTGTCTTTGGAACTCATAGTTGTTTTATGATAGTCCTCAATCCTCTTAAATTCTTCAAGCTCGGTCTTCAAAGAGACTATTGCTTGATTTGGCTTTTTCTCTTGAGTAAGGACTTTCTTATTAAGTTTTTTAATTTCCTTTAAAGCACATTTTAACTCACCTTCAAGATCTATTTCACCATCTTCTAACTCAGTTTTGTTGTTTGAATCTTCTTATAGTTTGACTTCAGCCACAAGCAAGGTCTCATCTTCTTCATCTAAAGAGTCTTCTACTTTAGTGTCTATTTCATCTTTATTGAACAAACTCTTTTTCTTTTTGAAATTGAACTTCCTTTTAGGTTTATAGACCTTCTTCTTAGACTATTTGTCAGATTTTTCATCATCACTGTTTTGATCACCAAAGAGACATTTAGTTGCAAAATGTCCAATTTTGCTACAGTTGAAAAATTTAAAGGGAAGTTTTCCTTTGTATTTTCCTGAACCCTTTTTAAGTTTTCTAACAAAGTGAGCCTTGTTTGAATCAGAGTATTCTAACTCACTTTCTTCTGCATTTTCCTTTTTCTCAGTTTTAAAAGCAATTTCCTTTCCTATTGGATTTCTTTTACTTGTTCTCATTTCAAAAGCAGTAAAGTTCCTTGTAAATTATCTAAGGTAAGCTGGTCAAAATGTTTCTTTTCTTCAAGGGATGATACCTTAGTTTCATATTTAGGATGCAAGGTTCTAATGACCTTCTTGACCACATCAAATTCTTCTACTTGTTCTCCTAACCCTCTCATTGCATTAACAACTTCATCTATTCTCAAAAAGTATTCAACTACATTTTCATCATCCTTCATTCTCATTTCCTCAAACTGAGTTTTGAGAGGAAGGATTTTTGACTATTTGACTTTGTCATTCCCTTGATAAATATTTTCAAGTTTTTCCTAGATTTCCTTAGCTGATTTGTAGTGCATGAATTTAACAAATACATCTTTGGTTAAACAACACAAAAGAGCATGTTTAGCTCTAGCATTAGTTTCATACTTCTTTTCAACAAAATCTGTGGGTATTGTGGGTAGAACAATATACCCATTTAGAACTATACTCCATACATCAAGATCAATTGAAACTAGATATGTTTCCATTCTGATTTTCTAGAACACATAATCTGTACCATCAAACAATGGAGCTCTAGTCACAGAGGTACCTTCTTGAGCTTATTACATGTTTGACAAACTTCCAAAAACCAAAATCAATCCTAGGTGGATTAGATCTATGAAAGGACCCTATGCTCTGATGCCACTTGTTGGAAGAAAAAATCACTGAGAGGGGGGGTGAATCAATGATTCAAGAAAGTCACAAACTTTTAAACTTTTAAACCAAAATATCAAATGACTATTGAAGAACAGACTTCACTTGATCTCAAGCAATATTATATGCATTGCAAATCAAATAAACATTTCATTAACTGAGACTGGCTTGATAAACTTTACACAAATATTAGAGCTTATAACTAAACCTTTTATGCAAGATGCTTTGATTTAAAGAATGGCAGAAATGGATGACTTACATCAACAACTTTTTATGCAATTGATGACAATATTGTAATCAAGCAAATAAACCGTTCACACATAGAAACATCACATAACACTAAAATTTTTCCTAAGTGGAAAAACCCTCTTAAAAAATAATCTTGTATGTTTTGTGCAAACATAAGATGTGCAACTCATATATCATTTGATCTATCAGCCCAAGTAAAAAATGTACAAATGTATAAACAAATGTTATACCTTAAAAGGGAATCTACCAGTATGTATGTCAACCAGGATATGTATGTCATTGCGCATAATGTCTAATATACATGTCATCTTGTATACCATGTCAAACATCAACAACCATATACCTGATTTGTGAGTTATAGCACCCTGTCAAAAATGATAACAGTATCAGTAACTAGTTCATGTATCAAAACTAAAGCATGGAAAGCTGAGACCTGTAATTGCATGCCATGAACCATGTGTAGAGACAATGTAAATCAACTACAGTCATCATGAATCAAACAAGTTGAGAATGCATCCTCATTAACATCCACTGGCATATCATCACATTCATATTAGTAAAACCACTTTTGACATCAAGGACAAACTAAAACAACTACAGAGCCAACACTAGTGTGGACTATTTATTTTTTGATCGCTGAATTGGCTTGATCGGAGCTTACAATTTCATAAAGATGAAACAAAAATTCAAAACAAAATGGCTACTCCAATGGAGGGCCTAAGTCTGATATATTTGTATAACTATATGATATGTCCTTATACATAGATATCAACTTTTTGTTCTATATTGTAGCTTCTACAAACATTTAGCTCTTACTCTAAGCACTAAACATCATCAATTGAGTCCTCAACATCTACC
>VDFB02296548.1:0-49221 GCA_007258455.2 Sequoia sempervirens | reverse complement strand
ATACATACATGTATATCAATAAATATATATACACATATACACATATATATCCATCGTATATATATATATATATATATAACATTACCATCAAATATACATTCTATCTATGCATACTTATGTACGTGATTACTCATGTGTATGAGTTCAATGTGGACATGTGTATATGTATGTATATATACATCTTGTATATATACCTCATCGATTGTACTCTTAAAGAAGTACTAAAAAATACAAAGAAACTCAAACACTTATTTCAAGCATGATCTCACAAACAAACAAAACCTCTCCTAAACAATCAATTCAAGGTATCTTACCTTTTACCAAAAAACTGTTGACTAGACTATTCTAACAGTGAGTGTGTGGAAGCTCAATTTAGACTCATTAAGGGTTTCCAGACCAAAATTCTTCTCTTGAGTGATACTTCCCCTCCCTTTCAGAGGTATGAACCTGCACTTGCAACCAACTTGGCACATTTACAAAGGTAGTCAATTGATCACAAAACAATCACTTGCAATACATATTCAATAGTCATAATTAAGACACATATAACATCAAATTGAATCAACCATTTATTCATTATATTTCCAAAGATTCATACAAAAAAAGTACATTCACATTTATTTCCATTGAAGTTACAAACACACACACACACATGCAAGTATTTCATCTAGCTAGGTAAAATTAACTAGGTAAATATACTACAAGGTGTAACAAAACTAACATACCATATCAACCTTTCAATCAAACCTATTAGTCTAATAGGAAACCCTATCAAGGAAATGTGTAAGGACAAAATTGGTTGAGCTATGCTAGACTTATAAATACCATTAATCCAGTTGTTGCATGATCATCAAAATCTATTGTTTTAGTACAAAATCATTTGGCTCAAGACCATGAATGGTGCTATTCATGCAACCAACCCCATAACGAAAACTTACATAAAAGTGGAGAACTCAATCAAGCTTTAATGGTTCAAAATGTATTAGCACCATTAGGACAATAGGTTGAATCAAGTCAAGGGGCTATCAAAATGAAATAAAAAATCAAGGTGAGTCTACGACAGCGAATTGGCATGAAGTTTCTTTTTGTGGTATGAGTCAAATTGAAAAATTATGCAAATGTATTGATTTAGTGGCACATAATACAAGGTCAAAGAAGAGCACAATGGAATATGATCATCTCCCATGGTTGACCAAGCATCAACTTCCCAAACAACCCAAGGAGATGTAAAAGAGTACAACAGTTAGAACTCTTGAATTACAAACAAATTAGGCAGTTGACAAGGGTAATAAAAAAAAAAATCAACTTCAAGTCAATCAACAAGCAAGGGTAGACCTTTCTATCACAAAAATTCCTCCAAAGGTTGGCTACTTTCATTTTAATATTGTTGATCAAATGAAGATAACTAACTCGAATGTTCCCATCTGGGAAGACTTGTGCATTCCAAATCAAAGGGACTTGCTTCAAGAGGCATTGAAAGGTCTCAATCAACCAAATGATTCTTTGAAAAAAAAAGGAATAATATCTCTAGTCATCCTTTATCAACCAAAGGAGGAGGGAAATACAAACAAAATTAGTATTCCACCTTCTATATACATGCATTTGATTATTGGAGATAAATTAATCCGAAATTGCATGATTGATTTAGGAGCTAGTAGCTTTATTGTGCTGACTAAAGTAGCTGATATGATTGGTATTAAATATGAAAAAGTGTCTAAAGGAGTTGTGCAATTAGATGATACTAATGTTAAAATAATAGATATCATTAAGGATTTGAAACCAACTTTCCATGCATGCCCAAGCTGCTATATTTTGCAAGATATTTTAGTCATATATCTTAGTTCATTTTTTCCATATATTTATCTAGAGAGTTCATAGCCAAGATAGGAGGGCATCTATATTCATATTGGTTTCACATGCTTTTTAGGACCAGGTATGGCACAAAAGTGACAAAAAATTATGAACCTATTTCAATGAATCATATTGAGACATACACTCCTAATCCTACTAACATGAATTGCACCTTGCAAGACCTAAAGGAAGAAAGTGTTGTTTATGAGGTTGGCTTGAACATATAGAAGGATTTCTTGATTGTTTGCTTGATTAATGGGGTTTTGTTTTAGTACAATCCTTTTGATCATATGGAAGAAATAGGGTTGGGTACTTATTGCATTCATGAAGAAAACTCATCTATACCTAGTCTTCTGAATTCACAAGAGGATCTTGATGGAATATGGTAGCTATAATTTGATAGATCAAGGAGTAAAAATGGTGCAGATGATTGTGCAAAACTGATTTCTCCTCAAAAGTAGAGTTATTTCTTTGCATTCAAACTTCAATTCAAGTGTTAACAATGTAGCTAAGTATGAAGCAATGATTCAAGGTCTCCAACTTGCACAAAGAAGAGGGATCAAAGTTTTGTAGGTATTTGCTGATAGTGAGCTTGTTGTTTACCAAGTTAAAGCCAAAATTCATCTATATTTTTTTTTTAATTCCTACAAACATAGGGTATGGGATCTTATGGAATACTTTGATTCTTTCAATATTCAAGCTTTCCCTACATAAAAGAATAAAGATGTTGATAGGCTTGTAACTGCGTTCACACAATTTGAAATCCCCAAAGATATCATGAAGGAAAATGACCAACTTGTTAAACTTGTGGTAAGACTATCTATCCAAAATTTTATAATTAATTGGAAAGTATTTGAAAATGACAGGAAAATTGCTAATTTTGTATAATAAGGAGATTTTTCTATTAAAAAAATAGTTAAAGTTGTAAGAACAATATGGGATCAAGTCCTTTAGTTGAAGAAAATAAGCTAACTAAAGGGTTAATCACCTTAGAAAGCATTTCCAACACTAATGATCATCTTAGAGGTGAAAAAATGAACATTATCATCAAAGAAGAGGAGTATGAGGAAGTAACAATTCCAAAGGATAAAGTTTTGAAGGTTGGAAATGCATGTAGTAAATTTGAAAAATAATATTTTGTTGATTTCTGTAAAGAGTATGATGATATTTTTGCATGGACCTACAAAGATATTAGAGGTTTTGACCCTATTCTAGCCCAACATACTATTGAATTAGATCTAGATGCAAAAACTAATAGACAAAAACAAAGGCCAATAAATCCCAAGATTGAATCATTGATGAAAATGAAAATTTCCAAACTCTTAGAACTATCCAAAATCTTAGAGGGAAACATTATTTTCATTCCTCTTGGGTAGCCAATCTAGTTACTATTAGGAAAAAGATTGCAAAAATTAGATTTTGTACGGATTTTGGAGACCTAAATAGAGAATCCCTTAAGGATCATTATCCACTTCCACATATGCAACAAATCCTTCAAGTGGTAGTTGGAGCCAAAAGGTTCTCTCTCTTAGATGACTATTAAAGGCACAACCAAATCTTTTTCCAAGAATCATACCAATTTAAGACAACCTTAACTGCTAAATGATGAACTATGGCTTATAGGAAGATGCCTTTTGAGTTAACCATGAGCATGCAATATGAATTGTCAAAAGAAAAAAGAGAAAAACAAGATTTCAACTAGAATTTTCTATCATGGAGGAGATTTTTTAGAAAAACCATTGATAGCACTACATAATACTAAAAAATAACTTATTGTTAAATATAAGAAAATTAAAATATAACATCTTAGGTGAAATTTGTGTTCCATAAATTAAAAATTATCTCCTTTAGGTATTTGAAAATAGTATTCTAGTGATTGAATGGGTAGTAAATGGTGGTGGTTCTTGAGTAGTGAGGAGAACATATGGCCTAGATTGAAGTGGCTTGGTGTAAGAGTTGGTATAGAATGATCTAGACCATACAAGATTTGGTTTAAGATGTAGCTTCCCAAGATCTAGAAGCTTCAATGAAAGAACAAAAGAGATCAAATATGAGAGAATAATGCTATTCTATCAAAGGATGCACATATACAATGATGATCTATTAGGAATACAAAGGGAGCCCCTTATTTATATAGACCAAGGTGAGATGTATAACATTGCATAATATTATAATATTATGAATTGATACATAAAGACATAAAGTGATAAGTATTCTGTGTACCCTAAGTAAACTTAAATAACTAGTATGAATAGGACCTAAGTGATAAACTAGTGTAAAACACCCCACTCACACCAACCCTCCTTTTCTTGTAACTTAGGGATAATGTATAATATACAATGATGCAAGGATGGATCTAGATTATTAGTATATATTAGGTAACCATGTATAAATGAAATCTCTCACAAATGGACAAAGGGAGAAAACCTAGTGGGAAAAAACTCCTCTCCAAAAGAGAGGAAAATAAATTCTCTAAAAAAAGAATAAGAAGAACAAAATCCTTTATGAGGAAAAAGTCCCCCATAAGAGAGAAGAAGAAGAAGAGATACTATGGAGCCCCCCTCAAAGTAGAGTTTCCTATAATGATGGTAGAAGCTCAACAATGAATGTTGAAGATGATACAATCTTGTTGAAAAACATTCCTCCCCTTAGGAAGAAATAAAACAAAAGGTGTATGCATGATGTCTTCCCATTCCTAAAAGGAATATGAAGGAATAAAAATTAAAATGTATGATGTATTTGAAAACTAATCATGTGTCTCTATGTCAATGCCAAAAGCTTCCACTACTAAGTTAGGTGTTCTAGGCCACATTGATGAAGATAAAAATTTAGAATTTAGTAGAGATGAATGCATAATAGGATCAAAATACAAGCATGGTTCCTCCAAGCGCTACTCAAAGTTCTCCACACCAATTCCAAACTATGAAAATTGATGAGGTAGAGAATGAGCAAGAGGGTCTAAATGCTCCCCCACAAATCTAAGGAAGATGATGCAACTCCATAAGAAGTAACATCAAAGATGAGATGAATATCCTCAATAGTGTCTCCCAAATCTAAAATATGACACTATATACAAAATATGAGATGTTTGGTAGGAATATGTCCTAAGGATTTGGACTGGGAAGATAATAAAGGCCTTGTTGTATTGAAGAATTAAAATCCATGGATGTAGCGACAATAATCTCATTATAAGAAATACTAGATGGATATGAGATCTAAATGCATAGATTTTAACTAAAATTCACATCCTTTCATGACATGTCTACATAAGATTCTTGAGTGTAACTATTTGACAAATTTACTAATGAGGTTTCAAAAGAATCTAGAAAATCAATACCATTGACAATGTAAAGCCATTTCAATTGATAAATTTCATAAATACGTTTTAAATCAAGTTAATTTAGCATGCATTCATATATTGTATTTCTTTTATTCCCATAGTAATCACATTTGATTTTCCATGGATTAGGAGACATGATTAAAACTAGCAAAAAAAAAATATCACCCCATAAAATTACTCAATCAAGGATCCCCAACAATATATTGTTAGGAAATAATGCATAATACCCAAAATGTTAAATCCATTTCCTACATAACCCCATGAGAGAAAGCATGTATGCAAGCTTACAAAATAACCATAATGCATTGATCAAATAGACAAGCCACAATATAGCACAAGATATACCTTGGGAGAACCCTCAAGAGGAAAAAACTAAGCCTTCAAAAGCATCACTACTCCATCTATTATTTAAAAATAAAGCAATACATGCACTTACAAAGTTACAATGAAAATTTCTAAAACATCAAGCCTCTCCAATGCATCCTCCATGTGTCCAAGCATGAATCCAAACATCTAATGCAATGCTTCACATATGCACTCCTTAGAAAGACTCAATACTATGACAAACCACTTACCCAACCAACCTTAACCACTAAACATGTGCTTTCTTTTATAGAATCAAGCTCACACAAATACAACCAAGTGGTAAGATAAAAATGTGTGCCTCAAAACCATGAGAGCACAAAACCATTGACTCCTCATTTAATATTGGGTACTAAGTTTTCACATTATTAAACATCTTTCCCCAAAAATTAAATAATTATCTTATTCCTCCCACGCATAAAATAATTAATCCAATGTTACAATAAAACTTTACAAGTGACCCCAAATAATTACCTAGTGTGGCTAACCACATCTCCTAGATGTACCACAACTAAATAATTATTTAATTACAAAATTATAATAAATCAATTTATGCAATGGTGTACAACACCAAATACCAACATATATGATCCTGACATTTTATGCTTAGTGTGACTACAAGTGCCACTTAACTAAAAAATGAAGTGGAATTGATCTTAATGTATGCAAATACCAAATTTGACCACAAAAATAAAGTACTATTTTTTAACACAATGATATTAATCATATTACACCACTACAAAATATATGAAAAATTATGCACTAAAAAATGTTACAGTATGAGCCTAAATGGAACCACAAAATTTTCCAAAATGAGAACCACTCAACAACACCCGTGAGAATCTACAATTCCTAGAAAAATTAGACACCAAAATAAAAAACTATCTACACCACTATGAAGCTAAAAAAACTACCCTAAATTAAAAAAAAATCTTCAAAAAAAGAGCCTGAATGACTGAGAATAGTCTCTGAAGATCAAGTAAAAAATTCAAACTGGTAATGGAGAGGTGGTAGGCTAGTTGTGGCTTAATTACTAATGTCACATTGATGCGATGCTAATATTAATAGGGTTGTATGATGGAATATTATTCTAGATGTGAAACCACTATATAAGAATCTTTATATTGCTTAAAAAATTTAAAACCACGAGTGAATTTCTTGAAAATTGTTGATTTGTAGTAGAAAGACATTGTTAATGGTTGAAGGTGGTTTGCGGCCTCTAAAAGATTATTACTAGCAAGAAATTCCATTGGGATTTTGTTATCAATGAAGATTTTCCAGTGGGCTTGACTTGGTTGTGTGGAAAGGGCTATTGTCGATAGTGCTAGGATCATGACAGATGTCGGGTGCCCCACATAGCACTGTTTGGCCCCATGATATCTTTCCTTGTAGGTTCCCTACCCAATAGGGTACAACCTACAAAATCTATAATTTTTTTATTATGATTTTTTTTTGAAAAAATAGAATAATTTATTTTGAATGTACCAATGGTTTGTAGTACCTACAAAGTCTATGAAACAAGCCACCATATGATTGTATGCCCATTCATATGATGAAGGGGCCAAAAATTATTCTAAGGAATTGGGAAAAAGTACCCAAATTTGATGATTTGACAGTCAATTTTAGGGTACTTGGAACTTTTGGATGCAATGGAAGGGTTGATTTTGACCGAGATGCTCCAAAATTTCAGCTACTTTCTAGATTTGGTAACCAAATCCCAAATACGAGCCCTTGTAAATCTAGCCTCACATGTCCAATTTTGAGAATCAAAAGGTTAAACTAACTTTCTTGAATACTATGAACTCAATAGTGAGCTCATATTTTTATAGTCATGCTCCAATATGAATATACAATATAAAGGTCCACAAAGAGGAACCCACCAAAATTGATATTTCTACCAAGTTTTTTTGATTCTCTAAGTCATCATATTGTGCAAGAGAAGAGCATACTCAAAATTTCAAGATCTTCCAATATTTGTAACCTAGATCTCTCAACTAAGACTAACATGAAGAAATCCAACAATCTCTTATTCCAAGTAAGAGTTGGTAGAGAATTCTCTATACCATGAAATATTTGGCTAAAGACATAGCCACCCAATATCTAGGAGCTTGAATAAAAGTACAAGAGATATCAAATATGAGAGAATAATGCTATTCTATTAAAAAATGTAAATATATAATAATGATATATTGAGAATACAAAGGGAACCTATGGGTTATATAAACCAAGGTGAGACCTAGGATTGCATAATATTATGATGTGTCTTAATATTATGACTTAAGACAGTGATAAGTATCCCATGTGTACCCTAAGTAAACTTTGGTAACTACTAAAATAGGGCCTAGGTGATGAACCAGTTAGGTAAAACACTCTTTTTACACAAACACTCACTAATGGTATGGCCTAAGAAAAATATTTAAGGTTTAGCCCCCACTACTAGCCATGACTAGGAGTTGGGGAACATACAAACAACATATGCAATCAAGTGATTGATCCTCAATATGTCTATGAGTGGAACATTCCGATGCAATCCATACCTATCTATGAAACTTATTGATGTAGGCTATACCCTCTAGCTAATGAGACTTAGAAAAAAATCTGCAAATCATACTAGGTGATGTAGATAGAGGACTATACCATTGAATATTCTACTAGCTATCCTCTAACAGTGATTGATGACTACACATCTATACATTTTTTTGAACTATATAGATTCTATATAGCTATTTGGAATCCAAAATATAAAGATTTCTCCAACCCTTAAAAATGGCTTTTTTTTTCTCTAAGATATGTCAAGTTTTATATGGATCTATAGGTGTTTATGCATTCTATACTTAATGGTCAGGTTTTTATGTACATAAGATCATTTACTAAGCTTAATCTTTGAAACACTCACAAAAACCCATTTACTAAGTGCACATGAAACCTAGATTTGAAAAACACATTTGAAACCTTGAAATTCCTTTTAGGACCATGGATTCAAATATGCACAAGATTCCACTCATGTGTTTCCTCTTATAACTTGACAAACATGCTTTGATACTAATGTTTTTTGGTAATATACACCATTTCCACATAACCTTCATAAGAGAAAAACATGCAAAATAAGTATTCAAAATTAATAATGTAAAATAATAACAAATATACCATAAGACAACACTAGATTTACCTTGGAAAACCATCTCAATGAAAAATCCTAGCCTCGAACAGTACCACCACAACTTAATTTATTATCTCAAGAATAAGATTACAATACACTTGTAAATTTTCCATACAATTTTTTGAAGCATAAAGAACCCTAGTTGCATTACTCTTGTAAACATGAAAATGAGAGCTATGTAGCGACACATCCCAATCCATACTTCCTCTACTCACATATTCAATTTACAAGAGATGCTAAATCCAATCTTATCCAACAAGCCAAAGGTTACACACAATCCAACCTTAAAAAATACTCACGTGCTTACTTTAATAAGACAAGATTGCACAAAACCACTAAGTGGTATTGCATAAACCATGAGTCTCAAAACTATGAGCTTATAAAACCATGAGATTCAATTTAAATATTTGTTACTAAGTTTTTCCAATATTAAATATTTTCCTAATGTGAGACCCACATTAAATATTTATCTCAATGTATCATACAACATAATATTGTCAATAATTCTTAATCCATATGGTATCCACATCTCTAAGTGACCACAATTAATTATTTACTTTTATATTATTAGCATTATTATGGAAGGTGTACAACACACCTTTCCAAACACCTAGGAAAACTACACGATCTTGATTCTACACATGTGGATTATCTAGGCATGCAATTAGGCACCATGGTCCAATGAGGTTAGCTAATAAAACCTATCTCATCTTACATGTTCTTGTGTCACACCATGAATTATTTTTTAGTAAGCTAGGCTGGGTATATATTTTGGTTAGATAAATTACATACAATGTTGAGTGTTTGTACCATTAATTTGATAAACCTTAACCTATGATGTAGTCTATGAATTATAAAAGAATATTATACATGCATGAATTAAACTTGTATTAAGTGCCAAAACTTGATAAAAGAGTTTTTCTAAGCATTTGGACCAGTGAATCTACATATTGAAATTAGTATGTTTCAATGAACTTACATATTTTTAATTGGTTGGATTAAGTTTTTTTTGTGACACATGGATCTTTAAACTATATGCATCCTTACATTAGAAATATAATTAAGAAGAAATTACCTATACAATTTATATTTTATGATTAAATAATGGAGTCTCTCCCCTTTATTATGTTCAAATTAAATTTGATGGAAACAAAAATAACGTACAAGATGTATCTTAAAAAAATTAAAAGTGTTACTGATCTCCATGTTTGATGTTTTATCACTTGATTGATATTACACTGTAGTGTAGGAAAAAGTATCCCTTTTCCACACTTAATTTGGGAATAATTAATAATATAATGAGCCTAATGTTGCCTTAATTTAGTGTTGTAATATGTTTTTCATATTCACATTAAGTTTAGGGCCCTTTTAAATTAAATGGACTTAATTGTGCCTTATTTAGGGTGTTGTAAGGTGTACCTTTACACTTTCACATTAATCTAGGGCTTTATTAATTGATTGAGGTTAATTTGCCTTATATTGGCCCCTTTAATCCAAATCCAAGCCTAATTAAATGTAAGTTCCGAGGGATAAAACCCAACATTCATAAATTCCATTTCACAAGACTCAACTTTGGAAGATGTGTGTCCTAAGTAAGTGACCTAGGACCCATTTTCCATAGGGTGAATGGGTCCTCACTTAGTCCTATGACCCTATTTTTGCATAACATTTCACCTTGTTTGATGTGTGTCTTAGCTAAGTGGCCTAGGACTCATTCGCCACATGGTGAATGGGTCCTCACTTAGACCTAGGAACCCTCCTTGAAATATATTTTTGATGGTATTTTAATGATTTTAAATCTATAATTCATTGTCAGCTTGTGATATTTGAATTTCAGGAATTAATGTTAAGATATGTATAAATACAAGACTATTTCACTTAGTTTCACCTAGAAAATTTTGATTCAAGCATCTTGGGATTTCAGAAGAGCACTTCAAGAGCATTCAAGAGCATTTTCAAGGCATTCAAGGGCAGATTATAGAAGAATATTGCAGCAATCAAGGTTCCTAGCATCACATGTGTCAAAGATTTAGTGCATCATGCATGTTGTTTGAGCTATTGTGGTGATGTAGTATTCAAGATCTATCAAGGATATCAAAGTCATTGTTTCATATCAAGTTTCAAGATCAAGATCTACATTCATTGAGGCCACTTCATGTTAGATTGCAAATTTATCCAAGGTTCAAATAGGGATTGGTGAGTTGTGACATTACATTTATTCATTCATCATTCCTTCATGCGTTTATTCATTTCAAGGTTCAATTACCAAAATAGGGTTTGACCAAGGCAAACCCATATTCCCTAACAATCAACATTTTTCTCTCTTTGATGTGTGATTGTAGGTTTTAGGTTGAAGATCCTTTGAAGAGAAAAAATGAAGAAAGTTGCAAGAAAAGTTGATAAATCACGAAAACTGAGCTACAAGTTTTATTTCTGGCTTTCTAATAGTGACCAACTAGAATCTGGGAGTGCAAGCCTACTAGAACAAAACCCAAAAACTAATTTTTTGGAGCCCTAGCCAAGACCCATTCGCCATAGGGAAACTGAGTCCTTAGCGAGGACTGAAAAAACGCTTTTGGTGAAAGGTACACAACATTTGACCCTTTCTAGATCTGCCTTTTGACTGTTAGTTGGGTTAGATTTGATTTCTGTTATTCATTGACACTTTGTAACACACATATTGAATGAAATTAGAAGAATACGTGAATCATTATACTCCATTTTGGTTCACCTCCCATTTTTCTTCATTTCATACACTATCAAGTTAAATGCATGCAAATTATCTTTGTTAGGATAGTGTGATATTTAATTGGAAAATACTAATGTTATTATTTTATGCATCTCTAACAATATTAGAATGTGTAATTGGACATCCGTGTTGAAAGCTTATTATTATTATCCTCGTTGAATTGAAATATTAGTTGTAATGACATTCATGAAGGTGGAATTGGTAGCGTTAGTTAGAATGCTAGTTTTAGAATATTCATCAACTTTGGCATGAGAATTGAGTAGTGAGGCATATCAAAAGTTCTTGGTAGGTCCCATATGAGTTAGGTTATCTTTTCTATTCATGTCTCATTAAGAGTTACTTTTACTATTCTTAGAAAATCATATTTATTTTAGATGTGTGATTTTTGTATTCAACCAAGGTATGATGGGACATTGTTTTGTAAAACCATCTCTAGTATTTCTCTCCCCTTTCTCTATAAATTGGAGGCATTAGGTAGTAGTTTTGTTATATTATTTTATAGGTAAAAAAATGCTATTGGAATGCTATTAGATTGAAGGGACTTAGAGTGCTACATATGCAAATTATTCTTGAAGATTAATACATTCTTCAGTCTCTCTTTGATGTTGGATTTTTTCTTGAAATGGTTTCTCCATGTAAATCTAGCAGCATGTATTTCTTTATTATGGTTTGCTGATTTTAATTTTTCTGATTTAAAAAAACAATATTCTATGGGAAATTCATTCTTACATATATAAAAATCAGATTTACATAATTAAAATTTTTCATTGTAATCTTTCTTCACTAGTTTAACAACAGTGTTTTACTTTCTCCCTCAAATTATTAAGTCTTGATTGTAGTGATAGGGGTTGAATTTTTTAACTTAGTTAATGCACTTTCTTGACATGATCATGATTAAATTGTATGGTAGCATGCATTATGATGAGTTAGTAAATTAGCTTATGAATACATAGTATGTGCACACTCTCCACCTATCTCTCTATGATCACAATTATTGTTGATACCTAGTTGATAAGAGTTCTATCTTGTGGAAAATGTTTTAATCTTTCACTTTATCATCTTAAAAATATGAATGGTTTAGTGCTAATGATGCATTGAATTAAAACACAAGTGTGATAGTGCTTTCCTTGCATCCCTTTAATTATTGATATGAATATATCTAATAATAGTCTTAGTAAATAAAAGACTCATCCTACTTGTTCAATATTACTAATTAAATATTCATGTGAACATTATTTATAAAAGCATAGCTCTCTCTCTCTCTCTCTCTCTCTCCCATCCCGTTCTCAATGCTTCTCTCTCTCTCTCCCTCCCGTTCTCGATGCTTGTAAATTTATCTTATGTTTAGTAAATCTTGAAACATAATATTCCTCTTTTTGAGTCTATGTGGTGAATAAGTAATGCATATTAAATAATAATACACATTGAATGCTCTTTTTTTTTTTATCCCTATAGAGAATTGGAAAGTATGTTGATGATTGATATTGATGTCATGTAATAATTTGGAGTGTTAGGTATAATTTTAGTGTATGCCCATTTATTCAATGTCTACCTCAAGTCATTGTTGGAAGATTAAATTTAGCAATGGTTATATGTTTATTTTCAAGAGATGAAATTGGTGGTGATGTTAGGAAATAAATGATAAACACATGTCATTATCTCTCTTTTAAACTATTGTGGAAATGGTAGGTTAATAATAATTATAGTCAATTGGCGATGGTGAAAATAGAAAGGGTAAATAATGTAAGATGAATATGAATATTCTTGTATTCTTTTGTTAATAAGGATAATTACATTATGGAAATTTATTTAAAATGAATAATCCTTACCTATTATATTCCCATATTGTCATTAGAAGGGTTTTTCTTAGTGATGGATCATGGGTTAATCATTAATGGGAAACTCAAGGAAAAAATGTATCATATATTACTTCTTCCATGCCTTCACATTGATGGATTAATAAAGAATAATGAATATGTATTACAATTGAATTGATTTTAATTAGTTAAGTCATGGATACATTCTTCATGTGTAGTTTCATCTACTTGTCAAGTTCAGGAAGGGTCTTTCTTCCCTTCCTTTCACCTAGGCCATATTAAAATGGGTCATTGTCATGAGGTGCTATGTGTATTCGTCCCCACATCCATGTCTAATAGTCCTTTGTTACATAGGTTGTACCACATAGAATATTATACCCATAGTGTCCTCTATTTTACCCTTACCTTCATGAGCATAGGTTGACATGTCTCTCCACATGCTATCAAAACTAAGTGGCATTGCACATAACAATGGCACTTGTGTGCATCTGTCACAATACAACTTTCCATGTCGCTTGTATTTTTCTTGGCCATGTTGTAGCTATGTCCATGGTTAAAATAGGCATTACACTCCTAGTTCTTTTTTCAAATTCCACCAAATATTATTGTATTAGCTTGAGCCTAAAACTAAATTTAGATTCTCTTTAATATAAATTTTAAATTCTTTTAGATATTTTTAAATTCCATTCTTTTACAAATTCTTAAAAAAATGAAATTAGATGAAATAGACCTTGGTGGAAAAATTAGAAATGGTCTCTTGATACCCTATTTAATACTACAAAACTTGCAAATGATATTCATGTCTCTCTTCGTAGGTAAATATGATGTAAAAAAAAGAAGAAGATTGACCTAACAGTCTTTAGTTGGCTCATGGAAATGTAGATTCTAAATCATTTGGTTAGTCATTCTTGCATAAAAAATTTCTCACTTTACTTGGTGTATTCTTTGAAAAGGTCTTCCCATTGGATTTATATTAATCCAATTTGGAGTTGTCAATCCTCCTCATCCTTTATGCAAACACCAAGAGACTCTCAAGCATCTTTTATAGTTTTGCATTAAAGCTTAGTTTACTCGGAATTAGATCCATGACTTATTTAAGATTTTTCTTAGCACTTGATTCTTTTGGGGATTGAACTAGAATTATTGTTAAATTCACTTGGATATGGCATGATTCTATAGTGGAAATCTTGCTCAACAATTGGAAATATAGAAATTCATCTTGTTTTTATGAGCTTTTGTTGATATTCATTTTTTTTGTGTATAACAAATCAATAATTTTCTCTAATGTTCTCATGTAGGTACAAGTGAAAAATAATAAAGTTGCTTTCTTATAGGTTCTTCTTAACCATTGGAGTTATGCAATTATATGGTTGCTAGGGTCCCATCAACACCTCCCTCTTAACAGGTTAGTCCCTTTCTTGAGGTTGTCAAGGTGGACACAATAATAATGTTTGTAGACATGATTCTCATGACTCTATAACATCTTAGCATATAAATTGAGATCACAATGCTCATGTTTGGCCTTAGAAATCTCACTTTCTTTCTATTACCTTACACCCATGATAGGGGTTCTCTTGGTTGGTTGAACAACAAAATTCTTCACTTGGATTTGGTCATTTCTCCCACTAGGAATTTAATTCAACCACTAGATAGAGAGCTAAGAACTGATTAAGGAGCCATTATAGATTGCGAGTCAATTCTTGATAGCCAATACCTTCTTAATGGTTGGGGCAAACTTGATGATTATGATCAACCTCCACCACTTGTTGGATACATGATTCATGTTGCTTAGTAGTATAACTACTTGTTTATGTTATGTTGGTACTTTTATTTTAATATTTGTTACACAAATTTTTTGAAGAGTGTTACCATTTCACTTATCTTTTTCTATAAATATAATGTAAAAAATACTTCTTACAGACAAATAATATATAAAATACTTATTCCTCAATTTTTTAATTTTAATAATAACACCTCTTAATTAAACATTTTTAATTAAAAAACAATATAAAAATCAATAAAAGCATTTAAATTAAAGTCAAACATTGAAATATAAAAATTATATATTTTATGATCATATCCATATAATATTTTAACTAAAAATACCAAAATACAATATCCATGATTTAGAGGACATTAAAAACCATAATTATTTTTATTCCAATTAAAAATTCATTAAATAGTAATTATAAGCAAGATTTCAAAGCGTAAGACCGTTTCTAAATACTCCACGTGTCTCAAATAGCATAACCCATCATATTTAGACAAACTTTTATAAGTGTGATTGAACAACTACTATTATGGAGAAGGATGTCTTTACCAATTTAATAATATTAAATCACAATAATATTCATTGTAAATACATCAATTTCATTATCAATGTCTTTACCTTCAATAAAGAATGACATGGATTGGAATATCTTTTCAATAAGGATGTTAGAAACTAAACATTTAGTTTGTAAAAGTTTTAGACTTGTTTATTTACAATAATATGAATTATTATATAACAATATAAATAAAAAAAATGATACTAATAAATTTTGATATATTTTAAGTTAACATGTATCAATTAATTATTTAATAATTGATTAATTAAATTTTAATTATAGATTGGATTTGTAGAACTAAATGTATTATTATGTTAATTTATAGATATTTAATATTCTTTATTTAAATTATATAAAATATTATATAATTATATAAGTAAATAAAATATATGATAATGACAATTATTTTTAGATACAGTATCTAATATTTATCAAAGTGTATTCTATTATTTTGAAGATTGATTCTATGAGAGTTTAGTCTAAAAATAAATTTATAGAGATTATTTTAATTCAATATTTTATATTAAATTATAATTATAATTATTCATGTAATGTTGTTACATAGGGGTACATTGAAGGGCAATTTTTCTTAAAAGGAACACCTACCATTTTTTTAATTAATTTTTATTAATTGGTTCTTAGTTTTTTTTATCATCTTTATTTTGTAATACTTTTAATTTTATGACTAAGTTAGACAATCATATTTTAAGACATAAGGTTTCATTTTTTTCTTATTTCTAATTTTTTATATCATAGATTAATATAGGATAGGATGGACTTTTGTTTGTTTGTTTCATAAATGTGGACATAGATTCCACTCCCTTATATTTAAAAATTGAACAAAAATATAGGGATTGACCCTATTAACAAGGTTGTAACCAAGATACGATCTTGTTTTATATTCACTTTTTTTTTGGATAATCTTCAAACCATCTAATATTTATTATTTTTTGATAAGTAAGTTGCAACGTAGGACTGCTCCATATCTTGATTCATAATAAAAATATACATAAGGTCTTGGGCTCCTACTGATTCATACTATGAAAATCTCTCATGAGATTATTTCATGGTAACTGCCTCCCAATATGACACGAAGGAAGAGCATAAGCCACCAACTGCAAAATCATAATTTTTGAATGCCCCACTTAAATTAATTGGAGATAATTATTTCCCCTGTCTTGTCAATTGGGTCCTATCGCTATTTGTTTTATTTCATCTGGCACCTTATTAGCTAATGAATTGGCCTTCATATTGGCCTTTCGTTGGGCATCGTTGGCTATGTAATCTTATAGATTTGCTATCAGTTATAAAGCAACATTAGGAAGGGTCTTCAATTTATAGTATTGGATAGATTTGTTTCTAAGGGAGTTTATGATTATGGTCGAGTCCCCTTCAATTTTCAATTTACTAATTTTTAATTTTAGGCATAGTTTTAAGTCATAAATGAAGGTTCGTAATTCTAATTTATTGTTAGTTATCTTAGATAATGGTTTTGAGACTGCATATTATTTTTTCATTCCAATATTTAATGATCCATTCTATCCTAGATATCCCTAGATTGCCTCTTAATACTTCATCAAAGTTTAAATTATACCACCTAAATTGAGGTATTCTCCATTTTGCTAGTTCATCTGATTGATATGGGACTCAACTCCCCCAACCCCATTAACAAGGGGAGGACCATCTAATATTTATTATTTATTAGAGATACTACTTTTTTGACCTCAACCCAATCATGACTAGAGCTCGAGACAATCCAATTTCATCACTTCATCTCTTAGGCTTACAACTCCACTACTTTTTTCTACCTCCTCAAAATCTCTTCTTTTGTACATGTTGGAGCCTCAAAAATTGATCTAGTTTTGGACATAGTTAAAGCCTTTTTCTTAGATGAAATCCTAACAATACTAATGCTTGAGAAATAATATACAAATTGAGGAGAAGCCTCAAATAAAGGTATGTAGTATAATGGATCTTGGGGAGAATTTGTCCCAAGCTGAGTTCCAAGGGATATAACATAGTGACTAGACTTGGCTTCATCCCACCAAGTGAAAACACTCACAATGATTGATTTACTTGTTTGTTGATGACGTTATTGTGACACAAAGAGCTGTGATGCTTTGTGAAGTAATATTTTTAGTTACCTACAAGTGAATCTTTCATAATTGATAAGTTGCCTCCATCTTCTCTTACCTATCATTAGAACAATCTTACCTAGAATCCCTTTAAAGAGATCCATCTCCACACTTAATAAACACGTAAGTGTAACATGTGTAGTTGACCATATCTTTTGAGATAGAGTTATTGATTTCCAATAGTCTTTATGCCTTCTAATTCCCAAAATTATAGAGGTAGGCATAGAAAATAGACCCATAAGAAGTTTGAGGTGAAATAATCGATATGAGGACCAAAGTTTGGATACCATGGTTTGATGCATAAGAAATCACCTTGCAATGTCAAAGGAATTTCCTTTACCACATCCTACTTATCCTTGAGAGAATTAAATTATCTAGAATAAACAAACTTAGTGTAGGGGTAAATACTTGTTTCTTCCTCTATGACCTCTTTATATTGCTTTGAGATAAAGGTATGTAGATTGCAGACATTTTTCCACAATCTTGTAAATATAAAAATGTGTGCATTCTCTTGTAAACATTCTTCATGGTCAACAATTTCTACATTCATGCTATCTTTAGGGATGTGATTTGGAAGGTGGAAGAAAATGGGATTACCTTAATTATTCTTACTCTTTCTATAATTTGTGGATGCCTTGGAAGCCAATAGACCTACATCCCCAATCAAAATTCCAAAGGGATTTATTTTAGCTACAATTTCATTATAAGAAATTATCTTGCCCATTTTTTACTACACATCCATCAATTTTGAGGTAGAATTATACAACTTCATATAAAAGAACCTCCCTATAGTCGTTGAAATGTAGGGGAAATGGTGGGTTGAACTGATGACTAGAATGGGATTGTTGCAGGCTAGGGATGTGAGGAAAATGTAGGCCTGTAGCAATTGATGTCGCGGCCTGCATGCGCATACCTGCTCTTTGCATGTTGGAGGGGGGATGTTTGCTGGTGTGGGGTTAGACAAATTTGTGGTGGAGGTTTTGATTTACATTTTCTTCTTTTCCTTGGCTTTGCTGTTCAATAGGTGTGTGGGGTTGAGCAGTGAGAAGGTTTACAGGTTTTTTTTTCTTCTCTTTGTTTCTTGTTATCTTTTCTTCCTGTTTTGGTTATGGATTCGGGTGAACCTTTAGGGTTTAAAGCTGCCATGGATTTTTGTGCTTCCTTTGGTGCGAAGTCACCATCTACCTCAAAGAAGGTTAGTGTGAGTAACCTGATGAATAATGATTCTAAGGTGACAGGGTTTACTCCATTCAGAGGCCCTCGAATCTCAAAAATCAACGAATGCTTGCAAAGGAGCCAGGATAGGCCTATTCTGTGATTCAACCAGAATCAATCGTGGAAGATGTTGAGTATTTTTCAAATCATGCTTTGATATGCAAATTTTTGGGAATGTGTGCCTTGCTTCCTTTCTTGGAGTCATGGGCTCAACAGACTTGGATTCTGGAGGGAGAGATGGAAGTGATGTTGCTTGCAAATAACTATTTCATGGTTGTTTTCAACTGCATGGCTAATTGAAATAAATTTTTCAAAGGAGGGCCCTATTTTCACAATCAGATTGGTTTATTCATGAAGCCCTAGCATACCAGATTTAACTTGTCGGGGGAGCTCCTGAATCATGTTCCAATATGGGTGTGTCTCCCTTGGTTCCTAGTTGAATATTGTGGAATGACATCCTGTAGATGGTTGCATCGCTTTAATTATTGTTGTGACTATATCTTATAATAGTCTTAGTAAATGAAAGACCCATCCTACTTGTTCAATATTACTAATTAAATATTTGCATGAATATTATTTATAAAAGCATAGAGTAATATGCTCTCTCTCCCTCTCCCTCTCTCCCTCTCCCTCTCTCCTTACCTCCCTCTTCCCTTCTTGTCCTTAATGCTTGTAAATTTATCTTATGTTTAGTAATGCTCTATTTTTTTTTATCCCTATAGAGAATTGTAAAGTATGTTGATGATTGATATTGATGTTGTGTAATGAGTTGGAGTGTTGAAAAGGTGGAATTTTAGTGTATGCCAATTTATTCAATGTCTACCTCAAGTCATTGCTGGAAGGTTAAATTTATCAATGGTTGTATGCTTATTTTCAAGGGATGAAATTGGTGGTGATATTAGGAAATAAATGATAAACACATTTTTTTATCTCTCTTTTAAAATATTATGGAAATGGTTGGTTAATAATAATTATAGTCAATTGATAATGGCGAAAATAGAAAGGATAAATAATATAAGATAATATGAATATTCTTGTATTCTTTTGTTAAGAAGGATAATTACACTATGGAAATTTTTCTAAAAGGAATAATACCTACCTATTATATTCCCATACTGTCATTGGAAGAGTTTGGCTTAGTGATGGATCATGGTCATTGATGGGAAACTTAAGGAAAACATTAATGTATCATATATTACTTTTTCCATGCCTTCACATTAAGGGATTAATAAAGAACAATGAATATGTATTGCACTTGAATTGATTTTAATTAGTTAAGTCATGAATACATTCTTCATGTGTTGTTTCATCTACTTGTCACCTAGGAAGGGTCTTTACTCCCTTCCTTTCACCTAGGCCATATACGAATGGGTCATTGTCACAAGGTGCTATGCATATTGGTTCCCACATCCATGTCTAGTAGTCCTTTGATGCATAGGTTATACCTCATAGAATATTATACCCATAGTGTCCACTATTTTTCCCTCACCTTAATGAACATAGGTTGACATGTCTCTACATGTTATCAAAACTAGTGGCATTGCATATAATAATGACACTTCTATGCATCTGTCACATTACAAGTTACCATGAAGCTTGCATTTTCTTGAATATGTTGTGGTTGTGTCCATTGTTAAAATAGACATTATCTTCCTAGTTATTTTTTCAAATTCTACCAAAAATTATTGTATTAGCTTGAGGCTAAAACTAAATTTAGATTCTCTTTAATACATAATTTAAATCCTTTTAGACTTTTTTTTTTTAATTCCATACTTTTACAAATGCTTAAAAAAATGGAATTACATGAAATAGACCTTGGTGGAAAAATTAGAAATTGTCTCTTGATACCATATTTTATACTATAAAACTTGCAGAGGGTATTCATGGTTGTCTTTGTAGCTACATATGATGTAAAAAATCAGTAAAAAGATTGACCTAACAATCTTTAGTTGGCTCATGGAAATGTAGATTCTAAATCATTTGGTTTGTTATTCTTGAATCAAAAGTTTTTCACTTTACTTGGTGTATTCTTTGAAAAGGTCTTCCCATTGGATCTAGATTGATCCACTTCGTAGTTGTCAATCTTCATCATCCTTTATGCAAACACCAAGACTCTCAAGAAAATTTTCTAGTTTTGCATTAAAGCTTAGTTTACTTGGAATTAGATCCACGACTTATTTAATATTTTTCTTAGCACTTGATTATTTTGGGGATTGAACTAGAATTATTGTTAAATCCACTTAGATATAAAATTCTTTTATAGTGGAAATCTTGTTCAACATTTAGAAAGATAGAAACTCATATTATTTTTATGAGCTTTTGTTGATATTTTTATTTGTGAAAAATAAATCTATAATTTTCTTTGGTGTTCTCATGTAGATACAAGTCAAAGCTAATAAATTTGCTTGGAGCTATAAGTTCTCCTTAACCATTGGAGTTATGTAATTTTATATGGTTGTTAGAGCCCCATCAGCATCTCCCTCTCATAGAGGTTAGTCCCCTTCTTGAGGGTGTCAATGTGGACACAATAATAATGTTTGTAGACATGATTCTCATGACTCTCTAACATCTTAGCATAGAGATTGAGATCACAATGCTCATGATTGGCCTTAGAAATCTCACTTTCTTTCTATTACCTCACATCCATGATAGCGGTTCTCTTGGTTGGCTAAAAAACTAAATTCTTCACTTGGATTTGGTCATTTCTCCCACAAGAAATGTAATTCAACCACTAGATAGAAAACTAAAAATTGATTAAGGAGCCATTCTAGATTTTGAATCAATTCTTGATAGCCAAGACCTTCTTAATGGTTGGGGAAAACTTGATGATTGTGATCAACCTCCACCACTTGTTGGATACATGGTTCATGTTGCTTAATGATTTAACTACTTGTTTATGCTATATTGTTGCTTTTAGTTTAATCTTTTTTACACATGAACTTATAAGTGTGATACCATTCCACTTATCATTTTCTGCAAATATAATGTAAAAAATAATTCTTCATACAAATAATATTTAAAATAATTTATTCATCAAAATTTCTATTTTAATAATACCACCTCTTAAATAAACACTTTTAATAAATTAAACAATATAAAAAAAATCAAATTAAAATCGAACATTGAAATATTAAAATTATATATTTTATGATCAGATCCATATTCTAAAATGTGCATCCTATCCTATATTAATCTATAATATTAAAAAATACCAAAATAAAATATCCATGATTTAGAGGACATTAAAAACCACTATTATTTTTATTCCAATTAAAAATTCATTACAAAATAGTTATAAGCAAGATTTCAAAGGGTTAGACCATTTCTAAATACTCCATGTGTCTCAAATAGCATAACCCATCATACTTAGACAAACTTTTATAAGTGTGATTGAACAACTACTATTATGGAGAAGGATGTCTTTACCAATTTAATAATATTAAATCACAATAATATTCATTGTGAATACATCAATTTCATTATCAATGTCTTTACCTTCAATAAAGAATGACATGGATTTGAATAGCTTTTCAATGTTAATTAAAGTCAATAAAGACATGTACATTTGAACATCTCTAATTAATTGGAATTTTAATAACTAAACATTTACATTTATAAAAGTTTTATACTTGTTTATTTACAATAATGTGAAATATTATATAACAATATAAAAAAAATTGATACTAATAAATTTTGATATATTTTGAGTTAACATGTATTTAACATGAAAATTAATTATTTAATAATTAATTAATTAAATTTTAATTATATATTGGATATGTTAATTTATAGACATTATATATATAAATTATTATATAATTATATAAATAAATAAAATATGTGATAATGACAATTACTTTTAGATATGGTATCTAATACTTATCAAAGTGTATTCTATTATTTTGAAGATTGATTTCATGAGAGTTTAGTCTAAAAATAAATTTGTAGAGATGATTTTAATTCAATAATTTATATTATATTATAATTATAATTATTCATGTGATGTTGTTATATAGGGGTACATTGAAAGGACAATTTTTCTTGAAGGGAACACCTACTATTTTTTTAATTAATTTTTATTAATTGGTTCTTTATTTTTTTTTATCATCTTTATGTTTTAATACTTTTTAATTTTATGATCAAGTTAGACAATGATATTTTAGGGCTTATGGTTTCATTTTTTTTCTTATTTCTAATTTTTTATATCATAGATTAATATAGGATAGGATGTACATTTTTTGTTTGTTTCGCAAATGTGCACATAGATTCCACTTCCTTATATTTAAAAATTGAACAAAAATATAGGGATTGACCCTATTAACAAGGGTGTAACCAAAATAGGATCCTATCTACTAGTTCTTTTTATATTTACTTTTCTTAGATAATCTTTGAACCATCTAATGTTTATTATTTTTTGACAGGTAAGTTGCAACGTAGGGCTGCTCCATATCTTGATTCATAATAAAATATACATAAGGTCTTGGGCTCCTGCCCGTTACATTCAAAATCCAAATAAAGCTTGGAACTATCTTGCCTATTACATTGCATATATCTATTCTTCTATTGATTTAGGTTATAGAAAAATCTTGAGCTCTTTACTAATTTATCCAAATTACATATCTTTTATATCAGATTTGCTATTACTTTCACCTATTTTCCTCCTCTCCTCTTGGTTGATGAATTCAACCATCCAATCAAGGAAAAATGTGGGTTCCAAGTTCATTGCTTTCTTGAAAAAGGAACATCCCTTTATTGCCTTATTCTATTGTTGCATTAGAGATATGGTTTAGAAGTTTGAAAGGAATGAAAGCCACTAAACAACTGCCCCATGTCCAATACCATTTTCACATATCTTCCAGCTTTGGAATGCCCACACCTAACCTTGTTTCTTGGATTACTTCTTTGAATTTCCCCATAAATTTCTTTCTTTGTTAGCTCCTCCATGATATACCTAACCATCTCCTTTCACTCTCCTACTAGAAAGTCCTTACCTAACACCCATATTATTATCAACAAGATGAGACTATGGTGATATTTAAACACCATTTTTAACCACTAGTCCATGATATCACCAAGAAAGGCCATATTCCTTCTAGAGCTAACCAGTCGAATTAGAGTGTCCATTTCTATCTTGCTAGAGAACTTTGCTAGTAATTTGTTTTGGAATATGTTTTTGTTTGGCTCAGAATAAATAGGCCGCATCCTCTTCATTTCATTTTCATCTCTACTGCCTATGAAATCTCTGGTGAGATTATTTCATGGTAATTGCAATCCACCTAGCCTAGCTTGTAAGGGAGATCATGTGGGTAGATGATCCTTATCAAATCATGCTCCACATAATCCAATTAGAGATAATTATTTCCCCTTGTCTTTATTTGTTCTATTTCATCTATCACCCATATTAGCTAATGAATTGGCCTCCACTTTGGCCTCTTGGTTGGCATGGTTGGCTATCTAATCTTTTAGATTTGTTATCAGTTCTAAAGCGACGTCAAGAAGGGCCTTAAATTTATAGTTTTGAATAGATTTGTTTCTAAGGGAGTTTATGATTATGGTCAAGTCCCTTTCAATTTCTAATTTACTAATTTTTAATTTTAGATATAGTTTTAAGTCATAATTGAAGGTATGTAATTCTGCATTGTTGTTAGTTATTCTAGATTAGATAATGGTTTTAAAGCTCTGCAGATAACTTGTCCATTCCAATCTCTTATGATGGATCCTGTCGTAGGTATCCTTGGATTGCCTCTTGATGCTTCATCAAAGTTTAACTTATATTGTTTGAATTGAGGTGTTCCCTATTTTTCCAACCTTTGATTGATATGGGACTCAACTCCCCTAGCTCCGTTAAAAAGGAGAGAACCATCTAATGTTTATTGTTTCTTTGAGATACTAATTTTTTAACCTCAACCCAATCATGACTAGAGCTCGAGAAAATATATTTTCATTACTCAACAAAACCCATTTTCATAACTCCAGAAAATCCATTTTCATCACTCCAGAAAATCCATTTTCATCACTTCATCTCTTAGGCTTACAACTTCACTATTTTTTTCTACCTCCTCAAAATTTGATCTAGTTTTGGGAATAGTTAAAGTATTTTTCTTAGTTGAAATCCTAACAATACTAATGCTTGAGAAATAATATACAAATTGAGGAGAAGCTTCAAATAAAGGTATGTAGTCTAAGGGATCTTGGGAAGAGTTTGTCCCAAGATAAGTTCCAAGGGAAATAACATAGTGACTAGACTTACTTCATCCCACCAAGTGAAAATCACTCACAATGATTAATTTCCTTATTTATTGATGAGATTATTGTGACACAAAGAGGTGTGATTCTTTATGAAGTAATTTTTTTATTTACCTAAAGTGATTCTTTCATAGTTCATAAGTTGCCTCCATCTTCTCTTACCTATCATTAGAAAAATCTTACTTAGAATCCCTTTAGATAGATCCATCTCCAGACTTAAGAAACATGTAAGTGGAACATGTGTAGTCAACCATATCTTTTCAGATAGAGTGATAGTTATTTCTAATAGTCTTTAGGCATTCTAATTCCCAAAATTGTAGAGGTAGGCATGGCAAATAGACCCATAAGAAGGTTGAGGTGAAATAATCTATTATAGGACCAAAGTTTGGGTGGTTTGATGCATAATAAACCACCTTGGAATGCCAAAGGAATTTCTTTTACCACATCCTACTTATCCTCGAGAGAATTAAATTATCTAGAATAAAAAAACCTATAGTGTAGGGGTAAATACTTATTTCTTCCTCTATGACCTCTTTATATCACTTTGAGATATAGGCATGTTTATTGCACAAATTTCTCCACAATCTTGTAATAAAAATGAGTGCATTCATTCTTCATGGTCAACAATTTCTACATTCATGCTATCTTTAGGGATGTGATTTGGAAGGTGGAAGAAAAGGGGAATGCCTTAATTTTGATTGCCTAAATTATTCTTATTCTTTCTAGAATTTGTGGATGCCTTGGAAGCCAATAGCCCTACATCCCCACTATAAATGCCAAAGGGATTTATTTTAGCTACAATTCCATTATAAAAAATTATCTTTCTCATTTTTCACTACACATCCATCAATTTGGAGGTAGAATTATGCAAGCCAAATTCATATAAAAGAACCTCCCTATAGTTATATGTTGAGCATTGGAATATGTATCTTTCATCATTATTTGTATTAGGTTTGAATAATATTTGTGAGGAGGGAGGCATGAGATAGCCTACAAACATGGTTGAAATTGATGTGCCATAATTATCTAACACAAAAACCCTAACCCTATTCTAGAAAACTCTTTTTGATTTACACATCATTTGTTTTGATTAGTAGAAGCACATTTAGCCTACAGGGAATCAATTTGTAGTACATCTATAGGAGGATAGGAAAGACCCTTAACTAAGCCAAATGATGTGTATTTAGGTGAAATAATAAGAGGATAATAAAATATCAAGAGTGATATGGAGCGCTATAATATGGGATGAACATTTATACATTAATACATATATATTTTACTTAATAATTAAAAAAATAGAATTTTAATAATAAATTCGGTTTATGAAACTAAATATGTTGATTATGATAGTTTTGAATCTTTTTCTACTTATTTATTTATTTATTTATTGGCAAGTTTATGCTAGGGGTAACTCCCTTACAATATGTAATGCCCTGCCATAGAACCCTAGAGGACAACATAAAAATGCAACAATAATGGAACAATTTTTTTTTAAAATTATTTAAAGAGAAATAACAATGAATTGCATGATACAATCATAACATATAAAACTAAACCAAGTCCTCTAAGGTTCCATGACTGCATTACTTACACAACTATAAACATGAACATGACATTAGATAAATAACATCAAAGATCATTTATAAACAACTAACATATATAATTACAAGTCACCTTACAAGGGAGTGCATCAAAATTGTTACATCGATACATTGATTACAACAAGGCTTCAACAAAATATATGTGGGGAGAAAACATTAACATTTCAATAGATGATACATCAGATGTACAAGTCCATAACATAACATAAAGGCTATCTTCACAGTCTGGAACATGGACTGGCTTTTTCTACACAAGGAACATCCTTCATGCACACGAACAATAGCAAGGGAAACCCAATGGAGGAAAAAAAACTATCCTCCCAACCATGTGGAACCCTAAGGTTCACCCCCCGTCTAGGAGATAACATAAGGTCCCACTACATCATGCAGTCAAGAAGACATGAGGCTAATGAGACAATACATGACTCCAATACAACTCAGTAACAAAGATAACATCATATGCAACAATACACAACTTCTAGAGGCACATATGCAACATAAGAAGAACATACAACTAAGGAATGCTAGAATGCAATAGGGAAGAGTGTCATCACATGGTCCTAGCATGGGTTACCCTGACAATCCAAACATCAATCCCCATCTATGGGTTACCTTGATAGTCTAGATGCTGACCCCCATCTCTGGTTACCTTGATAGTCTCTCACTAGATGTTGAATCCATAGGGTGACACATGCAGAACCAATATTCCTTTCGTGAGGGCAAGGAAGTTGATCTTTCCAACAAGACCTTCTCAACCCATCCTTATCCTAAATGAGCACTATAGGCATGGGCGAGGCTTTACCATTTATTTTTTTTATATGAAAATTACCCATCCCCCTAATTCATTAATTAGGTTATCATTGAATTAAGAAACTCACCAATGGGTTACCCTAACAGTCTCTCACTAGACACCAACCCCCATTGAGAGCTACTCCTCGTACTTGCAACTAGTAGACCCTAAAAATCAAGCAAAGTATTTACCATCTCGCATACATGAAATAATCACATGAATCCAACCCAGAGCAAGGCATTAAACATCTTGCTCACATAATCATAAAAATCCATATACATTGCAAGGCATGGATCATCTCACACACATATCATAATCTCAAACATAGTACAAAATATTGACCATCTTGCACACAAATTGAGGTATGGCCAAACCACCTCCAAAGAGAAACCATCATAAGAACCATATGAAATTCAAAGAGAAACCTTCATAGGATCCATACAAAATTCAAGGAGAAACCATCATAAGAGCCATACAAAATTCAAAGTGAAACCATCAATAAATCCATACATGGAACAATACTCCCTCCCAAGCCTTTGGAAGCCAACTTAAACACTTGCACAATAACTCCCACTTAAATAATCCCAAAATTGACACAATATTTGTCACAAGGAAGCAATCATATAATCAACACAAAATACATAGATTTCGTAATCACATTTGTTCTCAAAACTAGTGTAATAGTAAATTTATAACTCAAAACAATTATAATAGAACCATTCATTCTTCATAATACAAGTATGTCAACTTTCTTTCACTATTTCATTTCCATAATTTTAATACACACACACACACATATATAAAATTTTCATAAGGTTGTTTAAAAATACAACATTTCTCCTTTTAATAAAATAATGCATTTATATTCCCACATAATTAAATAGAAACACACGTATATATTTACACATATATATAATTCCCATTTTAAAATTGGTAGAACATACACATACATGTAAATATTTTCACATATTGAAATCAAAATACATACACATTCAAACATACATATATACTTGTAATATTACTAAATGCCTTTTTTTTTTTTGATAGTTAAATAACTGCGATATGGGGTAGCACTCTGTATTGCATCATTGCTAAGGGGCAACAACCACCACTTTTGATTGGAGCTATGAACCAGTGAGGCCACATTCGAGGGACCTCATCCCCACCATTGCATCTTGCCCCATTTTACCAGCTACCGAGTGAGTTCCGAGCTATTTGTTACATTTCACCTCGTACTTCTTCTTTTTCCTTTGTACCTTTGTCCAAATTTCCCTTGACACACCTTTACCCAAATCCTCTACACTCCCTTTGGTAATTTGGATTCCCTTTGGGGAAGTTATTCCTGAATTGCCATCTTTTACCCTATGATGACCTTCCTACTGAGCTTCTACCAAGGCCTTTGAATCAGTAAGATTCCAAATTTGATCCCCGTTGCTTTTCTTTGGGGCTTTGTCAGGAGGAGGAGTATCTCCAACAAGCTCCGTTGTAGAGGAAGTATTTGTTTCCTTTGTATTTTTTTGGGAGCCGCTTGATGGAGCCATGCCCGAGGCAGAATCAACATCTTTTGGTGGCACATCAACCTCTCCATCCAACCCAACCTTTTCCACTGAGTAATGTAGGGGGGTGGCATCTTTCCACCATGTAGCTTGGATTTCATGCCAACGTTTTGAGCAGTGTGCAGCCATGTGACCAGTTCTAAAACATCAACGACACTAAAAGGTAATCCCTCATAGTCAAGCAATTGATTCCATTCCATCCCCGCAATTTTTAGAAGCACATTGGCAAGGAGATCTTTGGTTGTGTTTATCTCCACTAGTATGCGAGCATAGGTAGTGTACATAAATTTTGAAGAGCCCTCATCCACCCCTAAAAACTTCCCCAGTGAACATCCAATGGCTTTAAAGCATGCATCACACCAAAATTGAAGAGGAAGATTCAGTAGCCTTACCTAGATTGGAGCTAGATCGAAAGATTCTGTGAGAGGATTAAAGGAGGGGTGCCAGGGTTTCAATAACAATAAATGTTGATTCTTCCAACTCCATTGGTATTCATATAGGACCAAGTCTCAGTATTTTTCATCTTCAAAAGCCACTATGAAGAATCCCCTTGCCATGGGGTAAATCTCTACATTCCCCTTCAATAAAGGTTTCCAGAATTCCACAATCCATTCGTGAAGCTCTGCTAGGCTTGGCTAGAATCCTTAAAATCTACCAACCAACCCCTACTCTGTAAAGTAAGATATATTTTCAGCCACTTCCTCAGCAATCTCCCCCATGAAAGAAATTGTTGGGGAAGAGGTAGCTCAAGGAAGAGCCTTAGGAGCCCGTCGTTCACCATGTTCATTGGCCTTCTCCCCAAATTTCTCCATCCAACCATTGTTCATCCCCCAATTCTTCTATGGATATTGATGCCAAGCATCCGCCTGTCTCCCTAACCCTAGAGAAGACACAGGCCATCCCTTGGATTCCTAGGCCAGATGTGTTGCCACTTTTTCTTGTCCATAGTTCATCTTTTCCGATCCTTTCACTGCCATCGAGTATGACCGACTAGGGATTGATTGTCGCCTCCCTTCATTTGGGCCAGATAAGGCCTGTGCAGAGGCATCAAAGGATGCCTTGGGTGCACCAGTCATTGGAAAAAAAATATTTTTCTTCCCCTGAAGAGATCCTACCTTGTTTCCAACAAGCCCCCTCAATTTTGGTTGCTCTACACCCACTTGAGCTTCTTCTTTGGTCAGATCAAAGCCATGGAGTTCTGATGCAGTGACAACAGGGCATGCCGAAGATTTTCATAGAGCATCACAGACAAATGAAAATAAAACAGTTCCTTAGAGTTCCCTCGATTACCTGACGTTGAAGGTTGCTCAAGCTAAGACCAAGTGGGAGGATGTCGCCCTGCACAAACATCTTCATTGAAGGCCTTTCACCCACGTGCAGCGCCAGAGAACCCTGCAGGAGCCTGCGACAACATTTCAGCTTTAGATAAAAGTCATTACTAAATGCTTTTTTATTTAAATGAACAATAATAAGATTTTACTGTAAAAAAAAATCATTTATATTAAACTTCTAAATATATATTTAAATTTATTTTGAGGCATAAGAGACATATCACTCACTCAATTCAAAGATCTCAAACATTTCCTTTGGGCCATTCCAGAGGAAGCAAAATGTGTATTTCCAAATCCCAGGTCTGTGCATTTATCTCTCACATGTACATTGCTTGTGTAAGCTTGTAGATGTTTCTAGTGGTATAAGAAACCTCTACTTTATTCATTAAAACCTAAAAACAAGGAGATAACATACCCGATTTGTTTGAGACATATCTTGTGATCTTGACCAAATCGGTATGATTTGACACTTGCTTAAAATGTGAATTTATTCCTCCAATAGTGGATTGATGGGATCTCAATTGAAGGTTAGGTTAAAATTCTCTCTATTTGTTTTTGAAATATAGATGTCTATCTTTGAGAAGATTTTTTTATGTGACAAATGAGGAATCTTAAGAGACATTCAAGCGGAGAGCTTAACCATTACAATCAGCCTTATACAATGCTTATCTTGACATATTTCAAATGGATTTAAGAAAACAATGAACAATATTTTTATGCAGATAGAAGTATATGTAAAGGATTGAATCAAAAGGTTAATTGTTTGGGTTGACATACGGTTATTAGTTAAGTTTGAACTTCAATCCACGTAAAGGATAAGTAACCTGAGAATAAATGCGTATATAATTTCTCATGTGACTCATCTCATTCAAGGTGATAATGAAAGGCTTAAAAAATCAATAAGATTTTAGATGTGATAAAGGGAACAATATTCCACACTGAGGAAGGTCGAAAAAATTTGGAACCAATAAACAAATAATATGTAGTTGCCTCTGTGGTATATAGCTACTTGCACTCAATTACTACGAAGTAGGCATAATCAAGGAGTAACGCTAAAAGAAAATCAATCTTTGAAAGAGATGTGAACACCCATAAAGTGGGGAGGATAGAAGGATTAATCTCTAGGATAGTAGATCATGTTTTTCTAAGATAGCAAGAGTGTCAAACCACATCCTTGAAACGCTTGAATACATGGACAGGTCTTCAAAAGCCTAAGAGTTAAAGGGTTTCCAATATTCTTTCCCTCTTCTCACATCCCTAGGAAAAATTTCAAGTGTAGATAGAGGGTAATATACAATAGATCTTGCATTTAATTTTTGATGCAAGAGATAGAGGCTTTGTACCAAACATATTTTGTTATGATGCAGTTATAAATGGCTTTTACAGGGAAGAATATATGATAGAGGTGAAACAACACTTTAGGGAAATTTTAGTAGAGATTTAGTTCCCACTAATGGTACATGATTTGTAGTAATTAGTGACACAACTTATCTAAAACAAAAATGGAGAATAGGGTTTTCTTCTTAATGTCGGATGCTACCACTTTTAGCTAAGGCATACTAAAGATACCAAGTCAAACAACAATAACAACAATGATGGATGAATATGAATTACACCCTAAACTAATCTGTCAAGGCCACATGGAGTAAGACAAAATACCAACCAAATGATAGCTAAGAACTTATACACCAAAACAAATCTAACAGCGCTAAGAGAACTAAGGTCATACCTCTCTATTCCAGAGTCTCTGCCTTGAATCCTCTTTAAATTTTGTTTCCTCATTCAAATTTTTTTGATTCCCCCTGATGGTCAACTTTCCGTCCCTTTTTCCCACTTTTCTTTCGTCAATGGTGAGTAGCACATCAAAAAAAGTGTCGTGGAGAGCAGGAGAGGCCAAAAGTATATTATTAGTGCCTGCACCCTAGGAATAAGAAGCAACAAAGATGCAGAGCAAGAGAACACCATCACCAACTCGACACACTGACACAAAAGCTATTGAACCCACACAAATTTCTCTGTAATCTCAAACTTCATCTCATCTCATCCGAAGATCAACTTGGCAATATCACCTGTATAGAGAAACAAGGAAGCCACAATCCACATTACCTACCAAGCGCTCATCATAATTTCCATTACCTCCATAAATTGAAATGGAATTGATAAAAGAAACATATCAACATGCATATCCATTGAACAAAGAGACCTGCGAGGAAAAGAGTAGAAGGTGTTATGGAGAATGTAGGATGCCAATTGTAAAACCTCATCCCGCAACATAGAGGACGATACAACACTATAGAAGTGTAATTAAATTTTTTTCCTTAAAAAGAGTAACAATGACAAGTGAAGTAAACTACTCTAACACATACATCTTCTAGGCCACAAAACGCATCAACATGTGAATTTCAAAAAAACTTACTAAGCTATTCTAAAACATAGCATATGAAATTAACTCATGATAACAACATACAACAAAGCATTAACCCATTGCATAATAATTAAACATGGAAATGTAATGAACATATTTCCATAGATACAACACCACTTAAACAATATATACCATTTAATTCAACAATGAATAGATCATACATAATGTTACAATTACAACTCAAGGAATCCTCCTTGCTTACAAATAAGGAATACAATATAGAGTGTCCCCACTATTACAATGAATATAAGAGAAGTACAAATCCATAGAAACACATGAGCTCCTCGAACTAGAAGATCCTGCCATCACGAACATGAAGAGAAAACCCAACAGTGTAAGGTGGAGGCCACCCAACCATTTGGTACCCGTAGGACCAAACCCTATGCTAGGAGATAGTAACAGGTAACCAAGAATAACCTACTACCTCTAAACATAGTAAAAGTACAAAACCACACTATACCAGTAAATATAAAACATAGGTTTACATTTCTTCTAGAATCACTGAATCAAGAAAAACCACTATACAATACAAATTGACTATTGTCATAGGAGGAGTGTCATCACAAAGGTTGCATTGGTTATCCTAAGGAGATCTTCCTAGGTCTGGACCCCCATCTTGGGTTCTCCTGGTAACCTCTTAGGAACTCTGGCTCCACATGCACACCAGTGTGGAATCAATTATCTTTCGAGAAGACAAGATAACGATCTTGCCATTCCAGGCCTTCTCGACTCATCTCAAGTCCAACACAAGCCTTTGAGCCAATGAGCGAGGTTAATTATCAAGTTAAGTGTGTTAACTACTAATTCCCCTAATGTAGGTTATTTAATTTCCACTGATTACACTGAATCTCACACGAGTTGTCTTGGGACCACTTTGTGTCCCGACCCCCGTTGAAAGCCACTCCCCTATCGATAACACAATAACTCATTTTACAACCCAAGGGTAGACAATGCACAAACTGATAATAAAATAACACAAGAGATAACACATCCCTACAGATGTCCAATACTGAATCTAACTACGTGCACTACCCAAGGAAATCACAAGGGAAAATAACATAAATGACAACCCTTTCACAATTACAATCTGGAAGACTTATATTTTCTCTACAACAAATATCCCCCACAGTACCCAATTACAAAAATACTAGAAATTAAAATAAACAATCTCATGTAATTAAAAGCACTACTATTCGGATTTCCTAAATCCAATAGATCAATATCTCATAACTAAAAATATAATGTTCCAACATAATTTCAATTATTAAATCAACAATGAAAATAACATTAAATGTTTAACTCTTAGTTTCACAACTAATCATATCAATTAACTCAAATTCACAATTACAATTAACTAATCATTTCTATTTAACTCCTTGTGCTTGCATGCACCTAAATAACATTCTTTAAGTAATTATATATCTATGTTATCCAATTATAAAAAATCAAATCACTCTTTTCCAAAAATCATTTAAAAATAATTACCTAACGAATTAAACATCTTAAATAAATATATTTATTTATTATTTAAAAATAAAATAAAACTTCCAACAATATATATAAATATATATAAATATATAAATATATATAAATATATAAATATATATAAATATATAAATATATATAAATATATAAATATATATAAATATATATAAATATATAATATATATATAAATATATAAATATATATAAATATATAAATATATATAAATATATATATATATAAATATATAAATATATATAAATATATAAATATATAATATATAAATATATAAATATATAAATATATAAATATAAATATATAAATATATATAAATATAAATATATAAATATATAAATATATAAATATAAATATATATATATAAATATATAAATATAAATATAAAATATATAAATATATAAATATGAATATAAATATATATAAATATAAATATAAATATATATAAATATAAATATAAATATATATAAATATAAATATAAATATATATAAATATAAATATATATATATATATATATATTATATAAAATATATATTATAAATATGTATATATTAAATTATATATATATATATTAAAACAAAGACAAAATAAAAATCCAAATCGCATAACTCACATGACAGACAAAATAGGATAGCCATTTAAATGGCTGTGGGTGCTGCCCATGCAGCCAACCCCAATGGGGAAAGGCTGGTAAGTGTTGGTCTTCTCCTTGCTCCTATGGGGGGGGGTAAGCCCCAGGCTCCCCAAAATTTAATATATATTTTTAAAATGTAAAACCTGCAATTTTTAATAAATCGCATCGATTTCACAATGATTTTCATAAAATTTCTACAGGAAATTTACAGTGCCCCCAAATAATTTAAATATATATTTTATTTTATATGTACATATATATTTAAAATATATATGTATACATATATAAATATGTATATATAAATTCACAATAAAATGCTCCGAAGGGCATTAATTTTCATACAAAAATTCTACAGAATATATATATATATATATATATATATATATAATTTTATTTAGGGAATTTTCTACAGACAAATTATGCAAATTCCCTCATAAAGTTTTCTACAGGAATAATGTAGAAATATTTTACAGAGGTTTCCTAACACATCAAATATTTTCTACAGAAGAAATTTTCTACAGAGGAATATTAAATAATCTTGAAACAGAGGATAACAATTTCTACAGTTTCGATTCCATTTTGACAAAGGTTCGATAATTCCACTATAATTTCCTTTTGTAACAATCTATTTCAAATAATCAATTTACATAGAAGATCTAAATTATTTTTCTATAGAGGCTGTAGCGATCACATCAATTTCTTTAAAAAACAAAAGCTTCTAAAATGAAAGAAATCCTCTTCTAAACTTTTCCAATTTGTTATACAATAATAATTTAACTTATCTCTTTCCAATTAAAATTAACAAAGTAATAAAGAACCTGTTCCATAAGATTGGACAATTTGGAGATTGATTATGATCTTCCCTTTAATCTTCAATTTTCCAGAGCTGCCAAAGCTTCCTCTAGAAGAATTGCCAATTCCTAGAGAACATAAATAATCCACAACCAATAATATAACAAACTAGATTCCTAGAATTATCAGAGAACTTCTAAGATTTACAATTTCTTCAAACCACAAAACAATTCTTCCATTTCCAAAAACCTCTCTCTTTTTTTTTTCCCCGTGAACCCAACTTCCTCCTTTCTCACAAATTTCAATCAATCTCTCCGGAAATCAATTTTAAGACAATTAGAAAACAAACCCTTCTAACTTCCAATTAACGCAACAAATATCTTTTCTTTAACAACCAAGATATTTATGAAATCTTTTCCCAATATATGCATTTAAAATTAAAAACAATTTATTTAATTCAAATCACATTTAAATCACTTATTTAATTAAATCCACATTTAATCTAATAATTAAAATTACTTTATAATAACTTAAATTAAATTAATTAATTAATTTATACTAAGATCTTCATATTAATTAAATACTTAATCACAACATATAATTTAATCCTTACAATTTAAACTTGCATGATAAATAAAATACCAAGACCAACATGGATAAAGAACATGACCAAAACATGGACTGACGACACACTGTGCTAGGGTAAAGGTTTGACAAGGTTAACCAGTTACTATCTCCCAATCAACATTACAGTTGAGTAGTGGACACGCTCATACTTGTGAAACTAGGTGAAGTTGTTGTCCTATACCTGCACACCTACAACCAAAGCAATGTCGTACATGTATCCATATAATAATTCATACACACCATGACGAGAGAATTGCGAAAATCACAAGGCACTCACAAGCGAGTGATGCAATACTATTCTCTTCACTAATACAATGTCACATCAACTGACAAAATAATTTATCAATTAAACTACAATGAGCATATATAGCAATGCCATCACAACTAAGCATCTATGCAAACATAACACATATTAAACATAATCACCATGCATATAATATATCATCACATCCATATAGTCTATCATCGCTCCACTGTCAATGATAGAATAACAATAACATAAAATAAGGTCTAACAAAGTATCTGAGCTATCAAATAAAACATAACAAATTAGAGGGGTGTCACACCAATTCAAAAAAATGCTTCCAAAACTAAATAAGCATTAAATGTGTATCACTAGAGGAAGGCCTGTGAATGAAATTATGTAGCAGGTGCACGTAGATTCTCACCCATGAGATATAGCCTCTATTTTAACCATCAAGAATTCACTCCCCATTATGCTTTCTTTTTAAGGAGTGTAACTGCCATCCAAAATCTATTTTACATGTAACCAATTCATTGCCTTTATTGGCGTGCAATCATTGAAATTGACTCCAACAGAAAAAATGAAGATTCCTTAATTAATTTCTATACTAGTTTGAAATCACCTAAACTAAATTTAGAAACCTAAGTATTCATTTATCACCTTGATTTTTTTTTATCAATTATAATTTTTCCACTTGATTTTATTTTATTTTAATATTACACTATAATTATTTACAAATTTATTTATCAAAACATGCTCTAATTTATTTACATTTAATAATCAACTCATCCTAGAAATATTTTATTTATTAACTTCAGTTTTACGCTATAATTTTATTTTATTATAAACTATGATTATATATTTTATATTTACTCATCACAAGTACCCTATTAATTTAATAATTTTATTTTAATGCAACAAATAACCAAAACAACCTTTATTAATCAATTAAGATAAATACCAAACAACACTAGATCATGAAGCACGGTCAAAAGCAAGACCAATTGACAACACTAAGAGGTGAATCACGGAAGGGCACTACACAATAAATAACAAAAAAGATATTTCATTGGCCAATCTACATAATTATATTGGTGAGAGAACTTAATTCATATTGTTCGAAAAATACATGAGACATTATTGAAGCTCTTCTAATTAAGAACTCAAACTATAAAAGAGAGAGGAATCTCAATCACATAGCAACATATTTCCTCCATAACTCTATGTTGCACTTCACCATCCCTTTAGTGAATAGATTGAAAAAATCCCTCAAATCCATATTATTCTTCGTTCTTAGTCTATTGAATGCCCCTCCAATATCATGAATAACAATTAAATGATCATATTCTGAAATTGCTTCAATCTCTACTTATTTATTTATAATAATATGAAATATTATTTAATTATATAAATAAATAAAAATAAATGATTATAAATTTTAAATATATTTTAAGTTAATATGGTATCTAATTAATTGATTTCTTAATAACTAAATAAATAAAATTTAAATAATTTATTAGATTTATACAATAATTATGTTAGTTGTAAGAAAATTATACTTATTTATTTACAAATACATGAAATATTATAATTATATAAATAAATAAGAATAAATAATAATAAATATGGATTTTAAGTTCCATTTAAGCTAATATGATATCTAATATCTTTCAAATTGCACTTTATTTTTAAAATATTGATTCTATAAATAGTTTTAGACTAATTTTATAAAAAACTCTTTTAATTTAATATTTTGTGTATTAAATTATAATTATTAATATTCATGTAATATTGTTATAAAATGAAATGTTGAAAGGTTTCCCTAGAAGGAGCATCTACTATTTTCTTATTTAAATTTCATTATTTAGTTCTCACTTTTCTTGACCATAATTATCTTTTTTGTTATTTTTATTTTTTTATGGTTAACTTGATTAGTATAATTTAAGGTTTATAATTTTATATCATTTTTTTTATTTTTTATTTTTATGTCATAATTAAATAAGAATGAATATTTAAATGATAATAAATAGATAATTAAATATATATTTATATAATAATAAATATGCATTTATATAATAATAAATAAGTATTTTACATAATCAAAATATATAATTTCAATAATATATTAGATTTGTGAAACTAAATATGTTCACTATATTAGTTTGTAAATTTTTTTGTACTTGTTTATTTACAATATTATAAAATATTATATAATCATATAGAATGATGTCTTTTTAAACAGATTTCAAGTAAACATGATATCTAATACCTATACTTATTAAGGTGTCTCTTTTGTTTAGAAAATTAATTCAATACATTTTTAATTTAAGAATAATTTTATATACAATATTTTTAATTTAATGTTTTTTGGTATTAAATTATTAATATAACTATTCATCCAATGTTGTTATATAGGAGTATGTTGAAAAGAAGGTGTTTCTAGAAGGAAATATCTATCATTTTTTATATTTAATTTTTATTATTTAGATCTGTTGATGAGTATTTTTGCACATTCACAACACAAACAAAACACGAGGTATTTTATCTCTTAAAAGAAAATATAACTTCAAAAATTTAGAAAGATAACCCCAAGGCTTCAATAGTCAAGTCTTGACTTTGCATAAAATAACTCAGTGGATAATGATTTGTCATTTTACAAGAGGCCTTACAAATATTCTCTAGAACTGTGAATACTGAGGGCTTGTAAAATATGAGATGGTATGAAACCCTACTTGTGTTTTTAGATATTAAATCTAAAAATGATTTCTAACATCTAATGTGACAATCTAAATGATGCTTTTTCCTAAACTTAGTCTTGAAATAAAATGTTAAGATAAGGGTAATTAGATTAAGTTTTGAAAACTTAAGGACAACGACAACAATGTTGATGCTATAGATAAATAGATCCCTCACAAAACCAATCCTTGATTAATCAAAGTTAAACTCACAAAGCTGCAAAAGCAAAGCAATCTTCAAAGGAAACTAAAATATTTTTAGATTATAAACATTCACATATATACCCAATTTTAGTGCAATATAAATGACCATTAATAATTGAACTTACAATAAATAAGGGGGCTCAAACTAACCATGCAAAGTAACTTATAATCAGAAAATTATCAATGGTATGATCCAGAGACCTATCAAATATCTTCACACTTCACCATTATCATAACTAAACTTTTCCTAAATTGAAGAAAGAAACCATGCATACATAGAGAAATAACAAGTCACCACAACTTCAATTCCTTGCTTGTATTGATTTCAAAATGCTCATTTACAACTTCTTGTTGATGGAAAAATTAACACATGCAACATAGGAAAAAAATATTATCTCTAACATCTCCTAAAAAAGATAATCAACCATGGGACTAATTACCTCCCAAGGTTTTGAGAGTTGGGTCGCAACTAAGTTGTCTTGCAAAGTGGTCTATATGGTTGTAATATTCAAGGGGCCTGCTAGTATTCTATCACAAACTAACATACCTTGTTTCTAAAATATATCTAACTAGTATTCAAATAAAGATCAAAAGATAGAAGAAGGCATGTAAGAAAGAAATAATACATATTAACCCAATTAACTAGATTTATTATCCTTCAAAGAACAATTTAGAAATTATAGAATAAATAAACTCGTAATTAAACACAAATATATTCACTCATAATGCTAGATTTAAAGGCGTATTTCATTCCATTCATCATATTTAAGACCCATAACATATACGTTTACTCCTTTGAAGAATTATAAATCACAGACAACAAGATAAATATTGTAGACACTAAAAAATATCCTACGTCTGCAAGCAACATTTTACTACTGATTCATCTTCCTCCTTGCCTAATTAAATAATTTTAATTATTTTCTAATGTCCATTTTTCTATTAATTAAATAATTCTTAATTATTTAATTAATTCATTTTATCCTCCTTCCTCCTTTGATTAATTTAAATAAATATCAATTCAACCAAAACCCTTTGCATACTACAAATCTATGAATAGGCAAAGCAAAATGGAGAAGAGAAATGGAGGTGATTCAATTATGGCATAGATATTGAGGTTGTATTGCTTCATTTGTTTGGATTTCTATGTTCATTTGTGCTTCATTGTTGGATCTAGGGTCTTATTACTTGAATCAGGTAGTTTTGTGGTTGTTACTATTAATTCATGAATGCTCCCTAATATTTTAACCCTATCTAAATTTGGTGAACCTGATGTGAATCAAATTCTTTTAGGTTTTCTTAACCTTATTGTTATTTTATGCAAAAATTTGGAGACTAATATTTTGCAGCTAGGGTTGGAGACATAAGCCTAGGGTTTGGAAAGATTTGATTATATATAAAAAATGGATACATTGTTTTCACAATTTTTTTGCAGGTTGGAGATGATATCAAGAGCTTTCAATCAAAAACTCAGATTTTTTGGATTTGTTTTGAGTGATTTATAATTTTTTAATGATTTTTCATGAGAATTTAATTTTGGGAGAAAATCAGTGAATTTTTTGGATTTTCTTATATTTATGGAAAGCTCTCAAAATTCTAATGGCGGTCTATTCTTTATATTTTTAATTTTGATGAAAAATAATTCATGATAAATCAATTTTTTTAAAATTAGGGTTTTTCAATAAATCTGCTCTCTAGGGCTAAAATCAAGAAATTTTTCTAATTTTTTTACATTTTTAGAAATCTCTTAGAATTTTAGTAGGGTGTCTTCTTTGAATTTTAATTTTTGGAGTCAAAATCATTTAAAAAAAATCAAATCTTGTTGATTAGGTAAAAATACAAAAAATAAAAAAGTGTCAAAAATTCCAAAAATAGAGTCAGAGTCAAGGTCAGTCCAAGTGGTTGAACTATGATGTCTCTATAAATGTTACGTAGGAAAGGCCATCATCAATGAGCCCCCAAGACATTAGGTCAGTCCTTAGGGTTTTTCAAGTTGATTCAATCTTTATGCAATGACCATAATAAACTACTCATGGTCAAAGTCAAGTTGAACTACGTTGTCTCTATGCTTTACGTAGGCAAGCCATCATTGATGATCCCACAAGGCACTAGGTTAATCCATTAGGATTTTTTCATAACAAGGTCTTCACCCATCATCATCCAATTCTTACAATAAACTGTCCCTTGCTAAGGTTGACATTTTGAGCAGACACAAACAACAATCAAATGAGAGAACTAAGCTTACCAAAAGTCTTGAAACAATAAGAAAACTATCCAACTAGCCTTCAGTCCAAATAGATCAATTACCTAAACAATAAACTTGTCACACAATCAACTTGTCAAAATAGTTAAATAGTCTTATATAGGATGTTGTGTTGTTGAAACTAGATCCAATCCATCATTGGTCTTATACAACATGCTTCATTCTTGAAACTAGACTTTGTCAAACGTATCCTCGTCAAACTATCTTATACAAGTCATTGCATCCTTGAAACCAAGCTCAATTAGTCAATAGCCTTATACGAGTTGTACCATTCCTGAAACCAGACATCATCACTATAAAAAAATTGATCATACAAACAATCATTGGAAAATGATCTAAATGGATGTTGACTTTATTGGTACAGTTTATTTTTTTATCAATTTATCATTTTACCTTTTTTTATTTGATTCTATTTGTGGTTTGTCTTGGAAATATGACTAGGGCAACTTGGTTCCTTGTATGTGTTCAAATTCTCATTTGGCATAATCAAGATATCCTGTGCAGGATTAAGCTCAATCCAATGCTTTCTCATGTCAAGATCAACACGCTTTGTGGTCACTTCTTCACATGTTTTGTCAAGGTTCTATGGTTCCTAGTCTACATCACACAACACTCCTTGTTTTTCGTGTCTATTTTTCACAACAGATAACATACCACACCTTGGACTATGTCATACCTTGGTGTTTGTTGTTCATTGCCATAATAAGTTATATAGGGACTTTCATACAATCAAATAAGAGCTTGATCATTTAATAGCTTGATCTCAAGATAGAAATTCCCAATTTATCCATTTCTTTCATCCATTTTGTTCCTCATCCACTTTCTTTATGCACTTACATTTCATCCGTCCATCTACTTATTGATAAATTTGCCATTTTTTTTGGAACTTTTTGAAAATTTGTCAATTTTCCCAAGGGGGCAACATCCTATCCTGCATCCACTAGGGCACATTGGGGCATCTCTTGGGCTGAAATTTTTTCTTGATTATTCTTTGACACAATGCGATAAACTACAATATGTCAAAGAGGGGCAAAATGTAGACACTAAAAAATATCTTGTGTTTGCGAGTAACATTTTACCACTGATTCATCTTCCTCCTTGCCTAATTAAATAATTTTAATTATTTAATTATTTTCTAATGTCATTTTCTTCTATAATTAAATAATTCTTAATTATTTAATTAATTCATTTTATCCCCTTTCCTCCTTTGATAAATTTAAATAAATATCAATTTTATTTAAATTACATCACTAATTTACCTTTTCTTATCCATAATTAAATAAATTTTATTTATTTAATTATTTAATTATTCATTAGCCTTTTCTCTCCAATAATTAAATAAATTATATTTATTTAATTATTTGTCATTTTCTTATCTCCATAATTAAATAATTTTTTTAATTATTTGATATTTTCACACCCCACCTTTCTTCTATAATTAAATAATTATTTTTAATTATTTAATTATTCATTTTTCCTCCTTTAAATTAAATAATTATCATTATTTAATTTGAATTTCTTCTTAGCTAAGCCCTAAATCTCAACCACTTTCTTGAGTTTTGGTTCATTTATCTCCATCCTTATCTCTTGTTGTCTCAATTAACCTTGTCCATTGATCATGATCCCTCTTCTCTTAATATTAGCCCTTCATTTGAATTGGGATTTCTATAAAAGCAAGCCATTGTCTTCATTTTAACCTTACAACCACAATCTTCAACATTTTACTTCTAAAACTAGTATACATCAATCACACTCTGAATTTTGAATTTATGTAACTCTGCTGCTCGATGAATGAGCTTGGAGGGGACCCCATGGAGGATTCCCCACCAAATTAGCCTACTATTTCTTAGAATGATGTTACCTCTCCATGTGGGAGGACCACCCCATGCATCAAGCATATTTTGTTGTCTGGGGGTTTGAAATTTTTTTTTTCTCTCGAAGGCAAGTTTTGTTTAGGTTCAGATGCCCAAAAGGCCTCCTATGTGGAAAAGCTTGTTGGAGGTCAAACTTCGACAAGGACACCTTAGAAATCCATGAAGGGTTTTTGTACTGTGGTAGGGGATGAAGTGGACATCCCAGATGATATTTTGAATGACGTTATGGAGGGGTTGTGTTGATGGTGTTTTCTGCACAGCAACAACTCAGCAGAATGCAGTATTCTATCTCTCTTGAAAGGTAATCTTCAACAATAAATCGCTAAAAATCACCCCAAGGTCTCTTTGTGGTCATGACAATGCATAAACAACTAAAATAATTATGTGAAAATGCTAGTAATCACAAGGGGCCTTAAAAATGAACAATGCCGAAGTGAATTTTCATCGATGTGTAATGCCATACGCAACCCTAGGGGAAGTTGCAATTCACTAACCAAACACAACAATTTTTTTTTTTAAATAAGAACATTGACATACAAGTTCACTATACTTTGCCAACATCCCCTAAGGCTACAAGGTTGAGATTACTATAAACCCACAAAACCACATACATGAAATGAAACATAACATTTAATTACTTAAGGAAATGAGAACGCATACATTCCATGCAAGATAATTTACATCACAGAATATGAAATACCACTGGATTCCAATATTACAGTTTACAACATAATTACAACACTCATTCCCCGAATGAGATAAATCCAATAATCAAGATTACATAATACAAATTCCACCTCGATCTCAATGAGGGGTAATAAATACTATAACCAACTGAAAGGACAAGGCATGAGAAGAAACTGATTCCCACGAGCTCTCCAACTGGAAATCACGACCACAAGAACAAGAAGAAGAACCAACGGAAAGATGCATGCCACCGACCACATGGAATCCAAAAGGTTCCACTCCCTCTGTGCTAGGAGATAGTAACAAGAATTTCCTAGACAAGACCATTTACCACTAGACACAGGCTTACACAAAAACTGAACTGAAACAACTACAATCACAAGGTCACTTAACATCCACAAAACACAATACCATTTAGCCACTACAGCCACAACATCACTTAACACGAGGTTACAATGCTTCCAAAGAACAATGATCATGTACATCGCACAATAACTGATTAACTGTCGACATAGGAAGAGTGTCATGCATAAATTGCCATGAGTTACCCTGGCTCAACCTTCCTAGGTTACCGGACCCCCATCCTGGGTTACCCTGGCTTGCCTCTACCGGCCACCGGACCCTCATGCAAAACTATACGTCCCATCTCATCTCAAGCCTTATCATTCACTTGCTTCACGAGAGAGGCATTCATTATCTTATTAGCGTGAAAGATCCCCATTAATTCATTTAAATTATCACTTAGTTAAACTCTAGGTGAGTTACCCTGGCGCCCCTTTGTGTGCCGGACCCCCACCAAGAGCCACTCTCCTATCGACAACACAACTACAAAAAGAAACTAGATAACACAACCTCTCCAAACCAAGGAGGAAACAGAACAAGGAAACTCACTCCAACACTGGAGAAAACAACTTACAAAACCCACTCCAAACATTGGAGGAAACCAAATACAAAAAAAAAAACCCACTCCTTCCAAGGAGGAAACAAATACATTACCCTCTCCTATACCCAAGGAGGCACAAATCCCCGTTCGAGAAAAAAAAACCGGGTGATCCAAATGGTATAATTATGCACATTTTCCACGACACACCAAAAGTGACTTTCATAATGACAACCCACAACAGGATACAAATCTCCTATCAGGAAGACTTCAAACAATGACCCCATACTCCCAACATCGAGCAAGGAAGAATAAAAATTAAAAGTATTTCTAGCAATTAAATAAACTAAAATTTGGGTTTCCTAAACCGAGTCAATCACAGTATTCCTTCCTTGCATTTATCTAATCAAAACTCTAAATTTCATTCCACATCATTGCAATAAATCAAGTCGTTCCTTCATCCTTAGTACCACAACCAAATCATAATCAACCAATTTATTGACTAACATCATTTGATTAAAATAAAATTTTCTTTGATTCACAATTTCACAACTATAATTGTAATCGAACACTTAAACAATTAAGTCGTTTAACTAACATCTATTTCATTTTACTTACTCCAAATTTCCTATAATTTTCATATTCAAAACATTTAGATAAATCAAGGTATTTATCCTATTCAATAAAACCTATTTCTTAATAAAATTCCATATCCATTAAAGTATATAAAAATTCCATTAAAAAAAATATCTATTTAATCAAATTTTTCAATCCTCTTAAATAGGCAATTTAATTACACTCTACAATTTATTACATAGCTAAATATTATTTACATATTATAATAATATTATATATATAATATATTATATATTATATATTATAGTATAATATATAAATATATTATTATATATTAATATTAATATAATATTAAATAATAATTATAAAATAAATCATAAAAGAAAAGGAAATCCGAGGTTCATTGGAATGCCACGAAGCCCTTACCGCCGCGGCCTGTGTGTTTAACACACAGTCCGTGGCCATTCTGGCCGCGGCCTACGTGTGTGTGGCGGTGGGGTTTGACCTCCCACCCCACATCAACAAAACAAATTTTAAATTTTTATTTTATTAGGCACAGCCATAGCCTATGGCGAAAATACATGCTTTTTTCTGGGTTTAAACCCCAAATCTAAAATTTCAAATACAATAATATATATTTCTGTATATATATGAGTAAATATATCCATGTTTTGAAATGCATGGGCATATTTACTCATATATGTACCCATATTTTTTATTTTAGACTTAAATTGCAAGAATAATTCAAACCCATTTCAATAATTTAACTTATTTTCAAAACAACAAAATGGGTTTTCAAAACTAGATCAACAATGGAGTTTTCTTTATTTTTTTCTTTATTTCTTGGTGCAAATTCCTTGTTTAGTTTCCATTCCCAAATCCATTTATAATTTTGCAAATATGAGAGCTCTTCCATAAATTTCATTGAATCTAAAATTATATTTTCAATCATATAACCTCATTCAAAAGAAAGCAAGAAGTAGAAGAAAGAGTGATGGAACCTTGTGTTTCCTCCGAATTTGGAAGCTTCAACAATGGAGAATCCCAAGCCCTCCTTCAATTCCACAATTCTAGTCTCCTCCAAGCTCTCCACCAAAATCAAAACCAAGGATCCTTCCAAGAATTCCAAAACCAAGTTTTTGCGCTCCCAATTTTTTTCCAATTATGAAAAAGATAATTCAAAAAAGAAAATCCCTTTTCCTTATGCAATCCTTCCCTAAATTTGTCAAAGCCCTAAAATGGACTCACCCACCAAAATTTATTGCTAAATTAGATATTTTTATTTTTTTGAAATTTAATAAAACAATTTCATTTTCCAAATGCATTTTGCAACAATATTCTTTTAAATAAGATTCATTATAACCCAAAAGTTAATTAAATTTCTTTAACCAATTGAATTTATCAATTCACCAATTTAAATTCTTTTCAACTTTTATTTCTAAAAGTAAAATGTAAAGCATAATTCTAATTTTTTTGATTTAATCCAAAAAATCTAAAGATGCCAACCCAACCAAATTGATTTAATTTAACCCTATTAATTTAATTAGTCAATAAAATAAATCTAATTCACAATCAGATTATTTTATTAATTAAATTAAATTAATTAATTAATCACCAATTTTCCAACATTTCAAAAAAATGAAACAATCATCACTTATAATTTTCAAAAGCCATTTAATCACTTTTATCTTACAATTAACCACATTTAATCATTAATTAAACTACGCAGGTCATTTAATAAACTTTAACTTGAAATTAATAAACACTCAAGGGAAAACTGAACAAGTTAAAACAACTGACCCCGACAACAACCCGACCACATGCTATGACTAGGGTGACGACTTGACACAGAAAACCTAGCTACTATCTCCCAATTAATTTCCGTTGGTCAAAGGACATGCTCAAACCTGGAAACCAGGTGGAGTCGATGTCATGTACCTGCCAACCTGCAACAAAGAGCATGTCGAACGTGCATATATATATAATATGATCAATCAAACCGTGAAGAGGAAGTCTCAGAATCGTAGGGCACTCGCAAGTGAGTGATACAATCCTGTCCCCTTCACCAATACACTATCACTAACTGACGCATCTAACATCAATAACATGATCATCAGCATAAAACATCGTTAAATCAAATATCTTCTAAGTTAATCCAAAACATGCCATAAGGGTAACATTAGGATAACATCACATCAAAATATAACATCCACATTGTATAACAATTGCAATCAAAAGCAACCTAGTTCCAAAGTCAAAGCATAATCAAACACAACCATTACAAAGAAAACACTGCCGATCAAAGAGCCAAAACGGAGGGGTGTTACAAGATGCAACAATATGGTGATGCTTTCAACCCTAAAACTAACCCAGATTCAAAATAAACAACAAAAGAGATAAGGGTTTAGAGAAATTTCTAAATCTAAACTATTTCTAAAACTAACAATGTAAATGATAAACACTTGAAATGGACCAATCCCAACGAAACCAATCTCTGCTTGACAAGATTAATCTGCAATCTCACAGAAACAGTGTGATCTTCTAAGGTTTTAAAGATTTTCAGATCATGAACATTCACCCAAGACAACCCAATTGCAGCTGAAATGAATAAATCTCCATAATTGAACCAAGCACAATGAACATAAAGGTCCAGGCTAACTTTGCAAAGCAACTAACAATCAGCTAGCTGCAAAAAGTATGGACCCGGGATTGCTGCAAACACTTCAAACATTAAATCATGAACATCATTGAACCAGATCTAAATCTAAATCTAACAACCTTGAGCAATTTGAAAGATAGAATTATAAGAACCATGCAAGATAAGTCAACACAAAAGAGATCACCAGAAAATCACAATGTCTGCAATTGCATTGAATCACCAAATTTCAGCAACAATTCCTGTGTTCTGTTACATCACTTGCTCAGAAAGAAGCTAACTCCTAACTCTAACTACTGCTAACCTCGCTTGTATCAAATCTTCTCCTTCTACTATTCTATCTGTCTCCCTTTTTCTATCTCCTCTTTACAAATGAGGCACAAATGCCATTTATAGAAAAAATGAGGCACAAATGCCATTTATAGAAAACCCCCAAACATGTTGGCCCAAATAAATTTTACAATAATAACTGGCCTCAAACAAGTCGGCCAGGAGAATTTCAAAATAGGACAAGATTTGCATTTAATGCGTGGATATTATCCATGTCGGCCCACGATCTCCGGCAAGATTAAATTCACGTTTCTTCCAGAAAGTCCTCCAGCTGTAGACAGTTTTGGCACAGATTCTTAGGCAGGTCCCACTTT
>VDFB02296547.1:93461-132828 GCA_007258455.2 Sequoia sempervirens | reverse complement strand
AGCCCGAGACTTAGAAAATAACCCACAAACAAGAGAATAATTTTATTATCTTAGAAAATGGAGACTTACATGCAGAGGATCTCAAATCCCCAAGTTCTACAACACATGCAAGTTATAAATAGCTACAGAATAACCCTTTTGCAATATGCTAGCTTGTCCCCAAAAAGTTACCCAAAAATTAGAAACCCGCCCATAAATAGAGCTCCTCATTAGTTTGGAGCCAAAACAACATTCAAATTTGAGTTTAGGCGGTTTGGCACTGAAAATTTACAACATGAAGTTCAAATTTCAAAGAGCATTTGCAATTGTATCTTCTAGAAAGTGCGCCAACTTCCCGGGGCCATAACTTTTGATCCAGGACTCTGATTCGCGAACCGTTTGAACCGTTGGAAAGGGTCTCGTCAATAACGTGCCTTAAAATTTCATAATTTTAAGTAATTTTAGCTATTACGGGAACTCTAAGTGCCTCAAATTTAACTCAGAAGATTTTTAGGTGCAAATCTGAGAAACTAAAACTGCAATATCTTTCAACTCAGGAATAGAAAATAAAAACCATAAATTGGGAATTTCATTATGACAAAAAGGGTATCCAAAAATGTAAAAATATCTAAAAACTGAGAAACTTGAAATTTAACTATTTTTGGGTGATGCAAGATTGCCCTTACACCACTGGATGCTCCTGCATCATTATGTAAATAATTTTATTTCATGTTGTAAAATTGAACTAAATCAATTTCATGTCATAGTTTCATTTCAAATAAAAATAGAGTTTAAAGCATAGAATTGGATCTTGTAGACACCTAAAAATGTTTAACACATTTTTTTAATTCATCATTTCACATCATCATCACTCATCACCCCTACCATCACTATTAATTAAATAATTTTTAATTATTTGATTAAACTAGCCCATTTGCCATATTTATATATTTATTAATTTTTTATTATTTCATTATTTCATCATTCTCTCCATCACTTTTGATGAAATATTTTTAATTATTTAATTAATTAAATAATTTCCTCTGCATCACCTTTGATCAATTTTTTTTAATTATTTAATTAATTAATTATTTTCGCTCATCCACTTTAATTAAATAATTTTTAGTTATTTAATTAACTTCCAATTACCTTCTAATCCACATAATTAAATTATTTTTTTAACTATGTAATTAAATATCATGCATTCTTCTCGTCCACATAATTAAATAATTTTTAATTATTTAATTAGCTAATTATTCGTCCAAAATTAAATATTTTGCACATTCCTCTATAAATAAATAAAATTATTATTTTATTTATTTTTCTAATTATATCCAATTCTATCTTTATTCTTCTAAACCCTAAATTTAAAGACCAAACTAAATTTAGTGATCATTCCTAAAAATAGTGAACTCTCTTAAATTTGGTGACTTTTTTTAAATTTAGTGAGTGAATTGAACTTCACTCCACTTCATCTCTCCATGTAGAATTATGCATGATCCTTCTAATCTCTAATCAATCCTCATCCATTGATCTCATTTTATATCTCACAACATTGATCTCGTGTCCCAAAAACCTATAAATTAAATACTTTTTTATCATTCAATCCCTCAAATCAACAACCAAACTATACTTAAATTTTATCTCACTTTTTCTTAACAAGGTTATGCTAAGTTTATGAGCAATCCACACACATATACTTTAAAAACATAATTCTTATACTTTTGACAATGGAGTAAGGCTAGGCATTTTTAGGTGAGGTAAACTAGATTTGATTGATTTGATTTATGCTTGTTTTGATTACTTTCATTGATTAGTGTACACGGTTCATTGTTAACAACTCTATATGATCATTGGATTAGGGTTTTTGAATTGATTTCCTATTTGTATTGAATTTTTTGATCATTTGATTTATTCCTATTCACATTGTGGCATGCTTGATGGGACCCACGTCCCTGATTTGATGTTCAATTGAGTTTTTTGAGATTTCCAAGTTACAAGTTATAGTGATGCAATTAAACCCAAAATGACACTTTTGGAAATAGTTTGATGTATTTAAAAAATGACACTTCTAATTGCATATTGATTCTTATGATTTACAAATATGCTTTTGGGAATTATAGTGACATAATTGAGAATTACAGTGATGCATTTGATTGGTAACTCAACACATTTGAAATTTATAGTTACACATTTGATATTCATAATGACACATTTCATTTAGTTTATTGAATTTTTTTAACACTAATGTTAGCTTAATTTTTGGAACACATATTTGCAACATTGGAAAACACTATGAGAATACTAGTAAAATCAAACTACTGACGAATCTAATGCAAGGAAAAAATTTAAATTTCTTTGATTTCTAGCATAGTTTACACTTCGTTAGATAATCAATGAATTCTATGTCATATTTTGTGAAATTTTAGTCTATATGCTCTCTCCTTGTTCTTTGTGCAAGCTTGGAGATCAAAAACACTCGTAGTTTACACATGTTATGCACACCCAAGGAGTACTAGAAAAGTATGCTCTTCTCTTGCACTTCGTGTGAACCTAAGAATCAAACACACTAGTATCTTCTTCTTAATTTATTAGGAGGTTTATTTGGGATTTCCTCACCCCAAGGGCAACCTCAACCATGTTTAATGGTAGGGTATATATAGGGGGGATAATGAAATTTGTACCTCTAGGTGTGGCCAACAATGTTCAAGCCAAGCCACAAGACCTTTGGTCTGTTGAGACTTGTTTGGTGAGGAGAAGAGAGGATATCCCCCTTCTCTTAGACACTTTTAGATTAGCTCATAATTATTCTCAAAACCACTATGAACCTTGTTATCAGAAGCCTAATACCATCATCCATTATTGCTAGTGGAGTGTAGTGTACCAAATCATGCATAATGTTACCCAACATGTATCATCCTAAGGTGAGAAAATTATTTTGAGGGTGTAAAAAGCCTTTGATGGAGAGTGGAAGGTGAGCCCTTGTGGCACTAGAGACCGAGCTATCCTCCTTTGAGAGTAGATTGTGTGTATTTTATGATCCTACAATATTTTATTGCTTGGGTCTCTGCTAGTAAGACATGCCTTTAATATTAGCTAGGTTGTACTTCTTGGAAACTTTTTATAGTGAAGACTTGTGAATACCAATCATACCATACATCAGAATGAATTTTCTACTATTCTCTATTATTTTTTTTATCTCTTTATAATTAAAATCATTCAAAATCAATCTTACAACTTGTCAAAATCAGTCAAAATTAATTAAACTCTATCAAATTTTAGTTACAATCTCAGGATCGTGCATTTGACTATTACAATGATGCATCTGATTATTGTTTAGTGCATCTAATTATCCTTCTACATATTTGAGATGCAAAATGGTGCATCTGACCTCTAGATTACTACTTTTGACCATATTTGAATGCATTTGATTTAAACTAGTTATGTCAGTCTAAAACCTAGTCCTTTGCATAGTGTCACATTTTATTTTAGTTTGACACATTTGAAAACCATAGTGATGTCTTTGATAATATAGTGACGCCTTTGACACTTATATCGACACATTTGATATTAGTTTGATGCATATGGAACCTTCTTTGATGCAATTGAAAACCATAGTGATGCTTTTGAAACTTAGATTGACACATTTGACTCTAATTTTTTCTAGAATACTCCAAATTTTAGTAAATATGAAATTACTAAGAAAACCAACCTAAAATATAAGACCTATAGTACAATAGACATATAGCCAACATTCATCATTCAAACAACAAACCATCTTTCACATTCATTTCATACCATTTTTATCTTGGAATTTTAGAGTTACCTATCTTAGCTTTATACAAACAAAATAAATCATCAAAATAACAAACATCAAGCCACCAACAACCAATGTTAGTCATAACCTCATTTAGATCTCCCATCTTATTTTTTAGTTTGACTTTTTCTTGGAAGTCAACATTTTCAAATAGATAGTTGGATTATTATCAACATCTATGAGAAAACTAGCTTAGTGGTCTTGTCTAATTCTAAGTTTATGATCTCACCATCATAATTTTTCTTGGACTCATTCATCTAGTACAAGTGAAAACCATAATTAACACTTATCAAAATGGAGATATAGGTTGTTAACTTTGAATTTTAGAGTTTTTCATATCTTCCATCAATCAAACAATATCAACATTAGTTTTTATCCAAATCTACCTAATGTATCTCTCATAGTACATGTATTGAAAATCACTCATTCATATCACATCATCAACATTCACTTACATCCATATTTCACAAGGTCATCAAAATTTTATGCCTATTACAAGGTCACACCACAAGAAAATTATGGAATCTAATTCTAGTATCTCAAAATTCATGACACCATGGGGGTTACCGAACTAGAGTTTGGAATTCCTATTCATTTATGTGATCCTAATGAATATCAAACTCCACAACCATAACAACCTTAATATCAATCAATCACCATAGAAGAAATTACAAATGAGACTATGGAATTTGAGGAATTGACTTAAGAGAAACTTTTAGAAATGTAACAATATCCCTCCTTAGCTAGAGAAATTGATGCCCTCATTATTTTAGATCCCAACACCTAATTGGTTAGGCTTCCACAAAGTGGTGATAAGCTACCTTTGGATTTCAACATTGCAACACTTAGGGAACAATCCCTCACACATGTCATGTCATCTAATGTTCCATCAAATGAGAACATTGGAGTAACTCAAGACCCTTGCAATCTAAGGTGAGTAGATTTCTCAAACCACAAACGATAGGAGCAACTTGAGTACACAAATTATATTTATTTAGGAATTCCTCAAATTCTGTAAGTATTTCCTCCAAATATTAAACTTGCTCAAAGGGGGCCCTAAGAGAAGATTTGTGATATATAGGAGAAGAAGACCTAGATGGACTACTAGGTTAAGGACTTTTTTGAACATACATATGAACAAAAATGAAAGGAGGTGTATAACCCGATGACAGACTTGTGGTGAATTAATCAAATTCGGGACCTTAAGGGGTTAGACTGAACTGGCATCTTGAACCCATGTCTGAGTGTCAAATGCTTCTTACTACATGTTTGGAAGTTGTAGAATAGGTCTTGAAACTCATAAGAATATCACAACACTTGATCCCAAAAAATTCCAAACAAGAGAAAATAAATTTTAACAAATACTAGAGTAAAGATGAGTTCACATCAGGTTTACCAAAATGTAGAGGAGGAGATCTGAATGAGGTCTAAAGGGGAAAATATTCCTTAACTACCTTAGGGATCAAAGCTCAAGTGATCTAAGATAAAATGATAAAGAGGTTTTTTTTATATTTTATGCAAAATTAAAATGGAAGAGTTTTAGGAATTGAAAGAGTAGGTTATAGAGATCTTCTGGACAAATTAGCAAGCTCTTGGCTAAGGATGACAACACGATGTGTGGATGTTCTCATGGTGTGCTAGTGTCTCATATGTATTGAAAATTGAGTTTATAACTAAAGCAAACTAGGAACCTACTGAAAATCCTATAACTAATAACTCTAAGAACACAAGAAATGATAAAGAAATGACAAGAACAAACATAAATTAAACTAAATATTAAATGGAATTGAGACAAGGAGAAAAAGGAAGAAAGTACTCACACGAGGTCCAAGAATGAAGCCTCCAAAAAAGACACACCTTCAATACTTACACACATAAATATGAGAAAAGTGTTGGGTTGCTTTAGGGGCTTGCCTGAGTCAAACCTCTACATTGGTGTTTCCACGTCCACAAATAGCTAGATGTGATTGATATCAAAAAATAGATGAGATAAAGAAAGATAGGCATGCTAGAATAATATGATAATGAGATGAATAGACAATGTAATAGATAATAAAATAAAAACATAATCACACTCCCTTTAGGAAAATAGTAATGCCAAAAGGAAGAGACTAAGCTTGAGAGAACAATGTTGAGCACCTTATGAGAGCAAGAACATGCAATAACAATGATAAATGAAGTTGCTATGGTGTAGAAGAGAAAGGAGAACTTGTTAATAATGATGGAATGAGAGAATGAATGAAAGAGAGAATGAAGGAGAGAAAAAATGGAGTGTTTGAGGAAGTATATGCATGTAAAGGGTCATCTTTGTGCACCCGTGAGTTGCTTATAGTCAAGGATAGGCATGAAGTGTAACATCCAAATGATTGTTGTAGCCATGAATCTTTTTGGGACATTAGCACGGTGCGTAGATGTCTACGCGATATGTATTCATCCACAAAAAAAATCATTTGAACGACTGGGAACAAAAGAGGTAAGGGTCAAGAATTAAGGTTGGATAAGTATGGATATTGTATTATCGAATTAAGTTATCTAAAGGGGATGTTTATGGAATGTGAAATTGTATAGGATGCAATTTTTTGCATTACAATAGTATTGGATTATACGATACATCCACATGTTGGTTGTGCAAATGGTGAAGAATAAGTTATCTTCTTTTTTAATCTTGTACCTTCCTCTATCCCTTTTTTTTATTTTGATTTTTCTACTGATTGTTTGCATGAGGAAAGCATAGGAACAACTATACATGGTAATGAAAGTGTCATGAGTGTTTATATAGTTGATGAATTTCAATGCAGAGAGTTTACACTTGAAGAATGTGAATTTGGTGATCATATGGATGTATACGAGAGACTATTCATCTAGTGTGAAACATGTTACCTTCCTTATGCAGGGTGCACTTCAAAAGAGTCATATGAGATTGTTTCCACATAAATAAAGTTGAAAGGAGAAGTGTGACATAGGTATGACTGTAGCATCACATGTTTCACAATAGATTGCTAGGATAGGGATCAAATAATGATAAAATTTGAAGATTATGACTCTTCACATGAAGTGTCCCCTGATCCAATTTTTTTTGTTGATGAACATTGCATTAGTACGGGTACACCTTTAGAGGGGTAGTCAAAGTTTCACTCCTACTTTATCACCTCCTCATCCTTGCCTATATATGCAAGGATCTCATCGTATATTTTCATACTCTCATTTTTTATATGATAGGTATCCTATTGTGCTCATATTTTTTCACTAGTGGAAGGTTTTGTCATAATTTCATATCTTGGAATTGTCTAATAAGTACCAATGACAAGGTATGCTAGTCATTTTTTGTCCTAGAGGTGAGCATATAATTGAATACAAATATTTTCTTCCTGACAAAGCTATAGATTATTTATTTTTGGATGAAAATGTGCTTGAATTTGAGTGTTTCACTTGGTCCAATCATAATTTTTTTGATGATGTTGAGCAACAAAAAATTCTCTAGGTTGATGATCAGTTAGATGCCTAAGTTTCCTATATGCTAGAGCTTAATTTTTTTAGTTTGATATGCATGAGAATATACTTTCTTATGAAGATCAACATAATGACGAGGAATATTTTCTTTGTAGTTTGAAGCAAAGACATTCTATTTTTTCCTTAGTTCACTTAAAGAGGTAAATTGGTATGAAAAATCCATAAGTTCTTTTGGTGCTGACCTAATTTTTTAATTATTGTCCTCAATTTATATAGAAATAAAGGGTGAAATAAAATGAAGTGTGGTGGCCTATGTTCTATGGTTGCAATACAATGGTAATATTGGAGGTGAATTTGATATTCTTTTTCTTAAAGACAATCACAAAGTTGTGCATGAAATAAGAAGGATGAATTTGTTATATATGTGTGAAGGAGATAATTTTGGGTTGAGGGAAATCAAATCCTTCAATAGGATTGCTTTTAAGAAAATAAATTATATGTAGTAGTTTTTCCATGGCCATATGCTATGGGTATCCATGTAAGTCTGACTTGAAAAATAAAGTGCTAAGTTTTTGTGTAGCCATATCTTCAAAGTTATGTGCCTTCATGTCATTGGATGCAAGTTATTTCTCCTTATACATATTGTGTTGTCTTGTATATATTGTTGTTTGATTTATGTAGTCATGTCCCTTGTTTATCATGACAAAGTGTGGGCCAGTCCTAGCCTTCATTCTATCTATTTTTTTTGTTTTCTTCTAGAGATATAGATTCTTTTTATGCTTACAAGAGACATATATTCCCAACTAGAGCCATTTTTGGCACCTCATTTTGTTGTGTATCATTTTTCCCTATTCTTCTCTAAAGGTTTGTATTTTTCTTATGCTTTCCCATTGATTATAACTAATTCAAGAGATTCTAAACCATATATCTTAAAGTTGTACCTAGGGTTATTGTATTGATCCCCTTTCATGTCTTAGTAAAATACCCAAGTTGAAATTTTTTTTTTGGCTATGTTAAGTTTTTTAGAGTTTCAAAGTTTTGGGGTTGTTCATCCTATAGTGTAGAGAATTGTACTCCCTTCTAGGTGATAGTACAATTTCAAAATTAGTTTAGACCTATTTTAGTGACCTTACTGTTGTGCCTATAGCACACACACCCCGTTCAGAAGGGGGACCCTCTCTTTTCGACCTGTCGGGTTGCTTTTGCCTTTGCCTCATTTTGTGTGCTCCCTATTTTTGAGTCCTAAGTGGTCAAGGAGTCCCAGAGTTAGCATCTTAAGTTGACCAAGTTTCACTGCCTTCAAAATTTCCAAGTTGCTGGCCTCCACGGAGTTCCCTTCGCAGTTCTCCTTCAAAATTTGAAACTGTCAGCTTTCACACAGTGCAGGTTTGCCCTTGCGGGCTGCCCTATGCAAAACTCAATAGTATCTTCACCGTTCTAAATAGCTGACTCAAGACATCCTCCCACCCGATGGGACCCGCGGCCTCTGTTGCCATTTTTTGTTGCTGACTTGCTAGACGGCCAACTCCCGGGTGTCGTCCACTTTACAGACCCCACCATACCCATCGCTGTCCTTTTTAAAATGAACATCCACCAACCTCAGTCACTACCATACCTGCATTAATGGTGAGCATTAATTGTTGAAAATTCTATAAATAGACATCTCTGACAGGTCATTTTCAATTGCATACCTCCAGAAAACTTGTCAAAGCCTGTTGTCGTCGCCGCTCCCACGCCCACAAAGTCTTACCGCCGCTTGTGTATTGTTAGCATCAGATTCTTCATCAAATTTCTACGGGTTTGCTAGGTAGAAACTCCGTTGCACCCCCTATTATGTTTTTCCTTCATTCCTATAAAATTGTTAAATTCTGAAGAGGGAAAATTTAAAAACCAACTAGATAACTAAATGGTGAACAAAACCCATATCCTAAAACTCAAAAATTCCCTTAGAATTAGCCCAAGAATATCATGCGGAACTCCCACCTCCTGCGGCTATTCTTGAACTAGGAAAACCATGCCCTTGCGGCCCGCATAATACCCACCTCCATTGTCGTGTTCCTAAAACGCCGAACTCTAAAATTGGCTGACATCTCCCTTGGGCCTGCTGCTATGGGGAGACACTCACTCTTGCCGCAATTCAAACTTAAACAAAACACTAGATTAAATGGGGTAATTTTGTTCTCGCAGATCTGACCATGTGGGCTTCTGCACCTAAATCGCCTACAAGTCGCACCATTTCAAAATGACAGACTTGCCCCGACCATCCACCTTGAGGGTCCCACACAAACCATGTCCGCTGACCAAACTTAAGTACATAAACCACCCTGTGGACCATCCAATGTGGACATTCGCCATCCTTTCGCCATAGCCCATGCAACTATCTCAAAAATGACGAAGCCTCAGGATCCTTTCAATATGCAAGCCCCGCCTTGTCCGTTTCCATCCAGTCCCCTACACTAAAAAAGTGACTAAGTGTGGCTCTTATGTGGGTTACTCATTGTAGACTTCCGTCTGTGGGCCTCCGCCATGAGTTCATTGTTCTAAATGGCCTTGGTTCACCATCTGTCCACCTAGCGAACCCTGAACTCCCAGCTTCCTTTGACCCATTGTAAGGAGGTGATCAGCTAAGATGGAACCATACAGACCATTTAGTGGGGGTTGTTGTTGCCCCTTAGCTGCTGTTTCACACGACCAATGATCTATGTTTGCCCGCCTTGCGGACCCCACACTCTCCACCATCGCTAAGCCCAAAATGAAAATGATTAAGTGTAAAGTGCCTTGTGGGCTGCCCCATGTGAGTGGTTGCTTGCAGAACTCAATCTCACTCTTGCCGCTTCAAACCGCCAATGACCTCTGTTGGCCCGCTATGCGAAACCCGACCCTGCTATCTCCTCCTAGCCATCTATGGGAAAATGAGTAATGCTTAAGCTTTTTCCAAGGACTCCTACAAACCCGACCATGCAAGCCACTCTTGGAAGACCGCCATCCTCCCTCTGCCGTTTTGAATGACTGACGCCTAATGTCCTTCCACATCTCCCGAACCGCACCCAATTGAACTGTTTGGAATTCAAAGACAAAAGGGTGTCGTCCTCCGAGATCGTAGGCCCCACATTGCGGGATGCCGCATGTGGGATTCCTTCCTCTCAATGTCGTCTCAAATGACAAAGCTTCCAAACAGCCAAAGGGCCCACTGCATTTGCATGCCTTGAGCCCGCATACCAAAATTATTGACTTAACATTTTCAAAACCTCAAAATTGATTCGACCCACGTGCTAAAATGCCTAACCTACTGGTGGGCCCCACCTTATGACCAAAATCCTAATGCAGGTGGAACCATGCGGGCCATCATTCCCTGATTGTCATTCATTTGCAATTGCCTTCAAAACAGTTGCCAGCCCAAGGAAGTCTACACCCCTGGGCCCGCATTGTGATATCTCCCTCCATCAAAAGGATAATGATGATCTGAAGGAAATGTTAGCATCCTTGAATGATGAATTACTCGATCCAATGTTGTTTTTGTAGGATTTTTCTAATGTATCTCATGTTTACACTTGAATATGCTTACTACTCCTTTACTTGCAAGATATATGGAACTGGTTGCAGGACCTTTAGAGGCATCCATAGAGAAAGAAAAGGGCAAGAAGGCAGCCAAAGTGCCCAGGGATAAAGAAGAAAAGGATCAAATGAATTACAAGGTTTAGGGAAAGGAACTTAAGTCAAAGGTCACCACAAACTAGGACAAGGTCTTAGAAACCAACCTCAGACACATTGACATCGATGAATTCAAGCAGAGGGTCATCATCAACCCTACCACAGAGAATGCCAAAAGGATCAGAAGAAGTGGGTTGGCCAGGGTAGCTAGTTTCTCGCCTGGCCTCATAGCTCCTGAGTTAGTAACGGCCTATAGAGAAGCATACTAGGAAAACACCAAGAGAATAATGGATAGGGATGGCAACATACTAGCCAATTTGTCCTCCAAGTCAATTGGGAGGAATTTCCATATACCCACCTTTGATGAAATGGAAGAAACAACCAAGGAGTATGTTGAAAGCAGATGGAAAGCTGACCCCATCAAGTGCAAAAATTTGATCAATCAATACTGGCTTAAGGAGAAGAGGGGTAGTGCAAACAAGGTACCCCAGGAGCTCTTTAGGAGCAATTTCTATGAAGATTACCATGATTTGGTGACCTTACTGAGCAGAGTTAGGGGTCTCCCAACCGCAACATTCTTCCAAGAGTGGATGCTCTATTTTATAGAAGGAATCATTAGAGGAAAGACCAAATTCCATTGGGCAGGGATGATTAGCAACTATCTACATAAGCAGTTTTTAGATGTGAAGAAAATCTCCCAATTTTATATGACTTTGTATTTAGTCTATCTGCTCATGGACCATGCCCAATACAAAGGACTATTTGTGGCACCAAGCCAAACTCCAGGGAGAGAATTGAAGGTCTATGACCGATATCCCCAACTTCAATTCAAGAATTTTAAGAAAGATTACTGCAAGGTCAATGATGCCTTCATCGAGCACATTATCAAATTGCTTGGAGATGACTTTGAAAGGAGAGTCACTCATAGTGCCAATTCCTTCATCTGTCGGTTCAACTTTCTATTTATCCAATTTCCCATGTTTACGTACATCAAAATTGAGGGCTTCTCGGAGAGTCAATATAAGCTTCCCAGGTACCCAAATGACTAGTTGGTACTACTTGAACTCTCCAGATAATTGCAACATGCTCACACGCTGTTGAGTGACAAGCACAGGGCTAGAATTCCATATCTTCTTAACTTCAGACAAGGCATGTATGCAATCCCCACATCACAATGTGTGGGATACTCTGAGAAGGAGTTAAATGAATACAACTTGGAGCTACACACTGCTAGGCCATGGATGGACCCATATGGAAAAATAAAGACGATGGTTGGAAAAGAATATGCCCACCTCCACAATGTCGAAGAATTTTGGGAAAATTGCAGAGATGACAAAGAAGTGTGTATGAGGCATTACATGCACATGATGACATATTTTGTTTAAGATAGTCAACTTGTTCCTAGTGTTAGATCAAGTTGTGGAGGATGAGAATACAGTGATAGATTCGAGATATGATGTCGTCGCCAACCTACCACTACCTCGGATTGATTGGAACAAGGAAGAGGTCAATGACCTTGACATTCTAATGAAACCCATAGAGGCAAGAACAAAGCAATGGATTGATGGGAAGATTGCTCAATTGAAACTGGAAGGAGATACTTTAACATATGGTGAGCTTGAGGATCAACCAAAGAGCGAGACCGATAGTGCCTCTGCTGCTGCCCCGTCCAGAGAGACTTCAAAGTCTCCCCCCATTACCTAGTCAAAGAAGAGAAAAGAAGTGGTTGTAGCCTAAACATAAAGTATATTCAAGAAAGGCATTAGAAGGTGAGCCTTCTAAGAAGGCCAAGAAATTGAACAGATTCATAGAAATGCCCACCATACAAGAGGATCCACTTCGTGAGGGAGAGGAAGAAGAGGTCGAGCAGCCAAAGTCCCTATCTATTGCCTCTGCTATCGCTACCACAATTTTTGCTACTATCATTTCCCTTACTCCTCCACCTTCTCAAGCAATGCTTGCTTCTTCTTTTCCCATAGTGGAAATTTCAATTCACCTTGCCTCCACCTCGCCTACTGCACCAATCTTGGTGGTAAATTCTTGCTCTGCCACCACTTCTTCGCTCTCTTCCACCTCTATGTCTCCATCAACGACCCTTCCACTACCTACTATAACAATGACAATGCCCACCCTCTCACTCCCAGAAGCCTTTGCTCGGTACATGCAAAAAATACCAACAAAGCTATTGAGAGTATTAATGAATCTTGTAGTGTAGGCTACCCTAGTGCAAGTTGTTGCTGACCTTCCTATTCCTACTCCTCCAACCAAGCCACCAAAAATTGAGGCAAAAATGTAGATCTTTGAGGAGTTGGAAAGACAATAGAAAGAGATAGCTAAAGAAATAGAGGAAGAAGCTTATGATTATCATGAGCATCTTGAATATGAATGCCTATTAATTGATGAAGTGGTGCATGAAGAAGAGTAAACACAATCCTCTAAGGAAGACATTGAAGACCCCAACGCAAATTACATCATAGAAATCTTCGATCAAGAACTTGAGGAGGAACTTATCAAACAACTCAGATATGTTGGTGAGGAAGTTGAAAAATAGCCCTCTAGAGAAAGGAAAGAAATAGATGAAGAAGTGGAGGTAAATAAAAAACCTCCAACCAGGGAACAAGATGAGAGCCCTAAACATGATGAAGAAATTCCTCCTTTGCATGAAGAAGAATAAAAGGAAAAGGAAAAGAAAGAAGAAGATAAACCTCAAGAAGAATATGAAGCAAAAAGAGCTTGGAAGCAGAAAATCATGAAGAACATGGGCGGGAAGAAGAAGAAGAAAAGAGATCTGAAGGGGAAGATAGCCTCAAAGAACATATAGCCACCAATAAAACTCCAAAGAAGGAAACTGTATTTATTCAAGATTCAGATGAAAAGGAAGAAGAAAGGATAGAACAAAAGACTCCGGGCAACCAAGAAATAGAGATCCAACATGCTCAAAGGGAGGAGGGTGATTGTGAATCACCAAAAGAAGGATCCCAGATGCTCGAGTGGCTAGAAAATAAATTGGAGAAGAAGACCCCTACTCTTATGGATCTGAAGGCAAGGCTGGAAGCCATTATGGCTTGGGCACAAATCAACACAAAGAAATAAAAGAAACCGAGGGTAATATCCCACATAACAATGGACGCCTCAGGATCTAGGACTGTCCAGATAGCTACTTTGGTGGTGGAAGGAGAGGAATTCAGCTATAATATTTTTACCATTGACCTAGGAATGACCATGAGAGAGCAAAAAATTGATCATCTTCAAGGATCAGTAGCTACTATTGTGCATTAGATGAATAAGGACAAAACCTCTAAGGAGCAATTAAAAGAACAAGTAGCAGAGCTAACAACCTATATACAACAATGGTCCTCTACTAAAGAGTTCCCCTCGAAATCATTGGCCACTCCTTTGCTACTGTCCAAAGGCCATATTAGAAAATTGGAAAGGAGAAAGAATTGGACCAAGGCCATCGAAGATTGGTTTCAATGAGTCATCTACAATGGGTATATGGGTATCATTCGTGCCGCTAAAATAGCCAACAAATTTCAGGAAGTGCAAAAACAATTTGAAGGAACAAGGAAATTTTGCACTGACTTACCAAAGCTATATAGGATCACATATCCTAAAATTGAGGCTATCCTAAAAATGCCCAAGGGAACCTAGGAAAAGGAACTTGCACTGGCAAAGGATGACCATTGGCTCGTGGAAACATGGAAGATGGGCCTCAATCACAGACAAGAGATTTTGGAATAGGTACTCCATGAAGTGGAGCTTGATATTGATTGGGCCAAAGAAACTAGAACAACCTATGAGGAATACCTCAAGCTGATGATAGATTTTGACATGCCCTCCATCAAGCTAGATCTAGAAAAGATAAGGCCACATTTCCTCAAGAAGATGGAGGATGGAGCTACCAATGCCCTCATGCTAGATTTTATGGATTTTGTTGTCCGTGCCTTCACGCAATCTGAACAAGTAATAAAGAATACTCCCAAATGTGACAAAGACTGGGATGTAATTACCGATCAATCCAAGAAATTGAACTTCCAGGTGCTCCAATCTGATATAATGGAGTGGAAAGCTTCAGACATTGATTGGAAAGTTTGTGGAATACACTATTATGAAGAAGCATGAAGGAAATCTTGTAATTGATGATGAATTCCTCACAATATAGCTGTAGCAAAGGCAACTAGCTACAAGAATAAACTGCTATAGCACTGCCCACTAAAAGACAAAATAGGCTAGAGGAAAAAATGTAATTTTATATTGTAAAATATTTGGGGGTAGGTGAAACCCTAATTTGTAGTGAATCTTGGCCATTCATTTTGATTTTTGGACACTATAAATAGGGGGCCTCCTCTCATTTTGAAGAGAGTTGAGTTGTTGTAAAGACATGCTGCTGGAATTTTAATGGAAATTCATTGATCTTGGTGGATTCTTGAGTTCCTTTGCATGTTTCATGATTCTTCTCCTCATAGTTAGTGAATTTGAATAGATTTACTTTTTTGTTCTATGTTTTAGCATGCTTTAGTAGATTAGTTTATGTTGTTCATTGATGGTGAAGAATTTTGTTGTGTTGATGCCCTTCCTTGTTCATGATTTTTGCTATTTATTGATGATAAACTACAGTGTAAAGCTAGTTTGAACATTATTTGAATGTTGCACTTAAATTATATCTTTTATTCATGCTTTTTTGTGAATAAATGATTGAAAATATGTAAACCTTAGAAGATTGCACTAGTTTGATGAGACTATGAGTTGATCTAGTTAAGACAGACTTAGTTTTAGGAAGGTTGTCCACTGTAGCATCCTCCATTATCATTGTTCATTGGTAGTTTCAGGTCTCAGAACTTCTCCCTTTCCCTACCCTTTTAAACATTTTTTTAATAATAGGTTAAGATAAATTTCATTGCACATTGTAAAGCTAAATCTGAAAATTAAAGTGGAGTTTTGGACTGCTATCCTGAACTTGCGGCAATAGAGCAACACTTTATAAATTTTATAAACTCAATCCAAAGAGCCAATTTCCCTCCAACTTAACTTACGTAAGGCTGCCCTACGATTACCAACAAGATCACATTGAACCAACTGAATTATTCCAACCATGTCATGACCTGACACCCAAGAGACCTTGCAGTAGTTTTCTGCAACTTGTTTGTAGGGTATTTCCTTTCAAGAGAGGTAATTCACCTATGCATTGTATGTGTTGAGAAGTGATAAAACACCCATCAACAAAACTGGCGTTAGAAGGAGGGCCCTTTTGAGTTAAGTTAGATTGAATTGGTTTGTTCTCCCCTGAAAGGTTTCATAGAGTCTTAAGATCTACTCCAAACAAAGGGGAATTCCAAGAGTTGCAACCCCCTACCAATGCTAAGAGAACCAAGAGAGGGGAAGTCACCTCATCCTCCTCATCCGCTTTGTCTGACCCACTTCCTTCCTCACCTCCTTCCTTCATTCATTCACTCCACACTCCTCCTTCCTTTTCCTCTTCCACCTCCTCCACTTAGCTATCCCAAACTTCCTTCCAACCACTTGCTTCCCAAAGCTAGGGTGTCACCCTTGGCCCTGCCTTCCAATTCCTAGGTGTAGTCCCAACTGTCACTGCCCCTATTCAGCCTCAAGTTCCTGTTCAACAACAAGTTCCACCTCTGCCTCCCCTCATGGCTTGGATGGGTAATAATCCTTCTCCTTTGTCCTTTAATGACTACCATGATATGCCAAAGAATCCATAAATATTTTGCACAAATTTTCATCCATGGGATCCTCAAAGGACAGCCAAATAACACATTAAGATACTCCAAACAACATTGAAGGATATGCAGATTGATCATGAAGACGTGCCTTGCTGGCTCTTTCCTTATTCATTGGGGGAGGAAGCCTTTTACTAGTACATGAATCTACCAACATGATCCATCACCACTTGGGATCTCTTGAAGAATGCATTCTTGTAGAAATACAAGATTCCAATCATCCCTTCAGAGTTATATTAGTAGTTCATGTCCATGCACAGGGAGATTAATGAACCAATCAGCTCTTTCAATGATCGGTTCCACCGGGCATACATGAGATTGCAAGCTCCATATGTACTCAATGATGCTGCTGCCCTACCAGTATACTATGCAGCCCTTGAGAATCTCACAATTGCATTAGTGAAGAGAATGTGACCAGCCCCTACCAGATTAGTGGATGCCTATGCTGAGGAAATTATAGCAAGTACTGATTTAGGACAAAACATTTCAGGTTCGCTGCCTTCTTTGGGATAGGTTGCACATCCCATGCAGGTTCAAGGGCTCACTCAAGCTCTACAACATCAAATTCCTCTTATGAATCAAGTGTTGCAGCTACCCATAGTTCTTCATCTAGGGAAACTATTGAATCAGGTGTCTCCTGTGCCTCATTACTTGCAGCTGCAACAACAACAGGACTATTCACAACAACCCCACATACCTGCATACCTCCAAGGGCATGAATTACCTCAAGCACAACAAAACCAACTAGTGTCACAACCAGTCTTCCTCCAGAACCAAGCATCACAGTCAAGTAGTACAAAAAAAGGATCAGTTAGATGAACTGACTGAGATGATTAGAAAGATGTCCACAGAGATGACACATATGAGGAATCAAAATAATCAACTACAAGCTTCTCAATGCAGCATTCAAGTCAATCTTAATCAAGAGAATAGAGACAATCGTGAAGCAGGTACCTCATTTGGGTGAAACTATGAAAGAGGGCATAATGCAAATCAAAAATTTAAAAGGAGACCTCCATAAAGGTAGATTCAAACATGGAATACATGGCCAAACAACAAAGGTGTCCCCACTCCTTTGGACCCACTGACTAATGCAGATAAAATGACAAGTGGAGTATACTTAGTTGAAGCCACCTTATCTGGATGGTGCCGAATCCACAAGACAAACAAGCATTCCGAATTGGACTGCCCCCAGTTACAAACAATTGCAGAGATTTTACAAGTAGAGGTCCAGAACACCATTGACAGTGCTAGGTTCCAAGACATAGTCCCATCAGAACCATATGACTCTTCCGTGCTTGTGGTCAACCAAGCTCCCTTTTCGCGAAGCAAAAGTAATGGACCTGAGAACGAGGCTGCATCCCCAAAGAACGAAGAAGTAAAAGAGGTAAGTAATGAGGAAGCTTTATCTCAACTCTTTACTTTGGTAGATAATGGTTCAGTAGATGAGGAAGAGTCTCATGAAGATGAGGTCCAAATGTTCCATCAGAGGGCATCCCCGTATAACTTAAGAAATAGGCAAGCAGGAGGACCTTTCATAACTTCTACTATGCCTAATAACTTTAGCACTCTGCCTGACCCTAATGCAAGCAATAATCTAGGTTACCCCTATGTGCCTACTCAATACTTCAACAAGAACAAACAATCAAATCAAATGCAAAACCAGTCAGCTAGCTCTTCCTTAGGTAGAACCTTTGAGGTTGAAATTGAGCAAATGGGTGAGTATGTTGTTGAAGAATTCAAAAGGGTCAAGATAAGTCTGTCTTCCTTTGAATTAATTAAGGCCCTTATAGTTAGACACGCCTTTTTTAGGGTGATTAATGGGAACCATTCCTCTAAGGAAACACAAGAGACACTAGCCAAGAGAGTCTCTTTTGAAGAGCCACAATAGGAGCTCGTGATTCAGGAAATCATAGGCAAGAAGAAGGATGTCCCTTCAAATCAGCAAATGGGGAAACAACCTGCTAAAGAGTAGAACCAGATGCAAGCTAAGGAAAAGACCAGTGAGAAGGATAAGGGTCAAGTAACTTAGGCTGATACACCCATGGGTCTGTTCTAAGGGAAGTTGGATACTCTACCTTCCTCACTACAATTAGAATATTTGGAAAGAACTTACACAATTGCTTGCTTGATTTAGGAGCATTGGCCAACATTGTGCCTCTCTTTGTATTCAAGGCACTAGGAATAGTCCCCACTCCTAGGAGAAAGGTGACCCAGCTAGAAAAAATGGAGGTGAACATAGTTGGAGAGATCAATCATATTCCTATGCAGATTGTTGTTGACCCAAGGGTGCAACAAGTTATTGACATTCAAGTTGATGATATACTAGACACATATGGCATAACACTAGGATGATATTTCACTCAAGCACTGAACAAGTATGCTGCAACTAACTTCTCCCACCTATGGCTGCCATGGAAGGGACTTCCAAATTAGATTCGCATAGACCGGGAACCTTGTATGAAGTTCATGATCATGGAGTACAACACCAATGAAGTGTTGTTTGCTGAAACTGAGCTGGGAAATTATTCTCCCATGGCATACCAAGAAGAATCAAAACTTCAAGAAGAAGAGATGGTTGGCGAGGTCCTCTTGGTATTATGCAACCCTCCTACCAATTTGGCATATGCACCACAGAGCACATAAATACTGGTAGAATCGGATGATGATGAGCCCTACGATGATGATGGAAATTTGGGACTATTAGATGGATTCCAATATTTTATAGAGAAGTGCATACAAGATCAGCTTAGTTTAGGAGCAAGAATGGATTTTCAAGAGCTTTTGTTTCCCAACTGGTGCAGAGTCCATAATGTTGCTCATTCAAAATTTGAGTGTTTCTTATGTCAGATAGCAGTAGAGAATATCAAAGGATAAGTCACACTTCAAAAGGAGTTGTCGACAGAGCTGCCTGCCACCAACCTTGTTGAGCCATTAACTATTTTAGAAATGGCAGATGCAAACGTGCAAATAAAGAAGAATGAATGCATGATCATCCCCAAAGTTGAGGAACCATCCAAGTTCTGGATGCTACACTTCAATGGATCTAAGTCCAAGCAAGGAGCAGGATCTAGATTTGAACTCATCATCCCCACAAGTAAGACCTACTTCACTACTCATAGGCTTCAATTTCATTGCACAAATAATGTAGTAGAGTATGAATCATTAGGTCATGGTCTCCTCATGGCCTTAAGGAAGAAAGTTGAAATGTTGCAAGTCTTTGGTGATTCAGAATTGGTAATAAAGAAAGTCAGAAAATTATATTCTTTCCATGATAGAAGACTAGAAAATTATAGGCATAGAGTTTGAGACTTGTTAGAGAGCCTAGATGTACTTAATATTCAGTTGATCCCTCAATCCCAAAACCATACTACTGATACCTTGGCTTAGGCAGCCAACACCCTTCAACCATCAGCATTGTCAAGTCTCAAAAGGTTCACCATTGAGCTTACCTCTACCCCATCTATGCTAGATAATGTAACCCACTTCCAGGTGTTTAATGATGAAAAGCATATCTTGGAGTTTATCACTAGCTCCAACGTATTTGAAACCCAGATAATTGATGAGGCTGAGCCTGAAGAAGCTGAATTGGACATAGAAGGGGTTATCAATCTAAAAAAAACACCATTCCTAGGGGTATGGTTCATCTTGAGAAGATATTTGATCTGGATCAGATTAGAGATTAGAACCAGCAGGCATAGAAAGACTCCATCAACAATCAATGTGACACTCACAACCTCAGAACAACTGAGGAGGTTAAAAATGTATTCACTGGAAAGGTGTGCACGCCAGAAAAAAAAAAGGAATCATTGATGCTTTGCGCAAGTATCATGATGTAGTTGCATGGAGATATGAATATTTGAAAACATATGATACCTCCATTATTACACACACTATTCCTCTCAAGCCAGATGTGCGACCATTTCAACAATGGAAACGTCTCATCAATGTGTTGTTGAAGCCTATCTTCTACAAGGAAGTGTAGAAGTTCTTGTCATCCAAGATCATGTTTCCAGTTAGACACTCCACATGGGTGGCCAACTTGGTCCCAATTAGGAAAAACAATGGAGAAATCAGGTTTTGTGTGGATTTTTGTAATTTAAACAGAGCTTCAGAGAAAGACAACTATACAATGCCTTCATTGGATGGGGTAATATAGATCGTTAACGATTCATACATGATGTCCTTCTTAGATGGGTATTCAGAATATAATCAAGTAATGGTGCAATATGAAGATAGGCACAAAACAACATTCACCACTAAGTGGGGATCCTTCGCCTACAGGAGGATGCCATTCAGACTCATCAACACTGACACCAAGGATCTGATTGGAAAATGCATCATCATCTACATGGATGATCTTACGGTATTTTCAAAGAAACGAGGTGATCATGTTTCCAATCTATGCAAAGTTTTTCAAAGGTGCAGAGAATTTGGGATTTTGCTTAATCTGAAGAAGTGCATCTTCAGAGTCACATAAGGTAAGATTCTTGGGAACATTATCTCAGAAAGATGAATCTCCATAGACCCCAAGCATATTCAGTCCCTCTTGAAGATTCAACTACTAGGCAATAAGTAAGAGCCGAAATCTTTCTTCGGAAAGATAAACTTTGTTAGTAAATTTATTACAGGCTTCACTGAAATTGTTAAGCCACTCAATGCCATGTTGAAACAATATGATAAAGTTGAGTAGACTCTAGAGGTGAAGCAAAACTTCGAAGAAATTAAGAAAGCTATTGTTGATGCACCTATGCTAGTTAGTCTAGATTACTTGAAGTTGTTCTATATTTACTTGTTTGCTTCAGATCATTCGTGTGCCAACATTTTGACTTAGAAAGATGACGAAGGGAATGAGAATCCAATTTCCTTCATGAATTCCCCATTGAAGGATGCTAAGTTGAGGTACCACAACATGGAGAAACAAGCATATTCCCTTGTTAGAGGAGTAAATAAATTCAAACATTACATCTTACGAAACAAGGTGTTTTCCGTTGTACCAAACCCAGCAGTGAAAACATTGCTAATGCATAATGATTTAGGAGAGAGAAGAGAAAAGTGGGTCACCTTGCTGCAAGAATACGACATGGAAATTCAACCAATGAAATTAGTAAGAGGGTAGGCCCTCACCTAAACGATAGCCAAAGTAGCAGTTGAAGCAGGACCTGAGCTTACAGTTCAACAATCTCAACTTGAAGACATCTCTGCCAGAGAGTGGTATAACGAAATTGTCTACTACCTACTAAACAACAATTTCCCACCTCATCTATAGGGAGTTGAAAAGCATGCTCTCAAACTGAAGAGCAATAGCTACATGTTGTGAGGGTCGATGCTTTACAAGAAGAATCATGAAGGGGTCTACCTCATGTGCCTCAGAAAAGAAGAAGCAACACATGTGTTGAAGGAATTTCATGATAAATTTGGCACTCGTCATGGATCTGGTCCATCCACTGCTCACCAGATCCTACGAGTGGGATACTATTGGCCAACCATCTTCAAGGATGCACATAGCCAAGTTCACACTTGCCATGTTTGCTAGACTACTGCAACCAGAGAAAGAAACGTTGCTATCCCATTGCAACCAGTCCTAGAGGTAAGACCATTCGCGCAATGGGGCCTCAACTTCATTTGTCCAGTAAGCCCACCATCTTCTGCAGGTCATAGGTACATTCTAATTGCCTCTTATTATTGTACTATATGGACAAAATATATTGCATGTAGGTAATGTACCACAGAGGTAGTCACCGATTTCCTTGAAAGTTTCATTTTAAATCATTTTGGTTGCCCATATGCTTTGGTTTGCACTAATGGCCCCGCTTTCTCCCCACTTAAATTCGCTAGTTGGGCCTTTGACTATGACATTTCCCTCAAGTTCTCATCCAATTACTATCCCCAAGGCAATGACCTAGCTTAATCCACAAACAAGAACCTCATCATTGTGATTAAAAAATTGCTCGATAGGAATTCCAAGGACTGGCACACCTAGCTTCATTTTTCCCTTTGGGTAGATCATACACGCCATAAGGCTGCTCTAGGTGATTCCCCATTCCACCTCATTTATGGCTTAGAGCCTATGTTCCCTGTTCACCTCAAGATCCCTACCGTCCAATTCATCAAAACCTTTTATGAAGAGGGGGATCCAAAAGAGGCCTAATTAGCTGAATTACTCCACCTTGAAGAAGTGCATGACCATGCCATTGAAAATTTTGCTAAACACCAGGGTGTGGTCAAAAGATAGTTTGATCAATGAGCAAAAGTAAAGGCCTTTAGAATAGTTGATCTGGTCCTATGTTGGGACAAGGCCGATGAAAAGAAGGGGGGACATGAAAAACTCGACAAGCTCTGGCTTGACCCCTTTCAAATCTCTGAAATCTTAGGAGATAATGCTTTTTGCCTTAAGACATTAACTAGTGAACACATCTTGTTGCCTATCAACGGGAAACACCTTAAACATTATTTCAATGCCTAAGCTCTTTTGAGCTAACTCTCTGTAAATACCTATATATAGGTTAGTTTAGGTTTCCTTGTGTTACTGTTTCACTATTTTGTGTCGCTTTTGTTTTGCTTGTTTCTCAGTCATCTTGTTTTGCTGAGAGTGTTCCTTTGTCTCTGTTGTGGCATCCATGCTCGATTTGATGAATGGTTCACTTTGTTGCTTGTTAGTGTTCTTTGGATAAATATTCACTCCCAACTATTGGTCTTTGATTATTGCTATGGAATGGTCTCCTTATTTTAACTCTAACTTAACCTAGAAAGTGACCCTTAGCTAAGTATTTTCACATTTTGTCTCAGATCCTGCACAAGACATACACTAATTGTTTTTGAAGAGCTATGTTGTGGTTGTTATGACGACCTAGTAGGTGAAGATATTAAGTCTCTTTCAGTGACCACTATGGTTCCAAACCCATTTTAAGCTTTGATGCTTACATGGTTGAGAAAAAGAGAAAGTATTACAAGAGATATCAAAAAGAAAGGAAAGACAAGGAAAACATTAAGATTAAGCAACCGTGTGGGTGTGCGGACAACTCGATAGTGGCTATGGACGCTCGATTAGCAGTAGAGAAATGTTCATGGGGTCACAATGATAACTTTGTCAGGGCTATGGATACTTGACTGGAAGCGGAGCGATGTCCAGGTTACTTTTCGATTTATACAATTCAAAGCTTGCTTCATTGGATTAACGGTCATTTGTCATAGTCTCTCAAAAAAAGGAATGAATTCACCATACGCACACACTTCTGAGATGTTTTCATGATTTGATCCAGTTAAGGATCCTGTTCTCCTTTGAGTCCTATAGTTCACTTTCAAAAATCAGCCCCTTGACTGCGAAACCAAAGATTCTTAGTTCTGAATGAGCATTTATCCTTAGAATGCTCAGGAGTGTTTCCCAGCAGAGTTACCATTTGTTGTGCCTATAGCACACACGCCCTGTTCAGAACATGGACCCTCTCTTTTTTCCCTGACGGGTTGCTTTTTCCTTTGCCTTGTTTTGTGTGCCCCCTATTTTTGAGTCCTAAGCGGTCAAGGAGTCCCAGAGTTAGCATCTTGTGTTGACAGAGTTTCACCGCCTTCAAAATTTCCAAGCGCTAGCCTCTGTGGAGTTCCCTTCGTAGTTATCCTTCAAACTTTGAAACTATCATCTTTCACATAATGCGGGTCCACCCCTACAGCTCGCCCTATGTAGAACTTTGTGGTATCTTTGTCATTTTGAATGAACAACTCGAGACATCGACCCGCCCCGCGGGACCCACAACCTCTATTTCCATTTTCTGTTAATGACTTGCCAGATGGCCAACTCCTAGGTGTCATCTGCTTTGTGGACCCCATCGTTCCCACCAATGTCTTTTTGAAATGAGCATCCACCAACCTCATCCACCATCATACCCACATTAATGGTGATCATTAAATGTTGAAAATTCTATAAATAGACATCTTTGACAGGTCATTTTCACTTGCATACCTCTAGAAAACTTGTCAAAGTCTGTTGTCATCGCCGCCCCTATGCCCGTGAAGTCTTTCTGCCACTCGTGTATTGTTAGCTTCAAATTCTTCATCAAATTTCTACAGGTCCGCTAGGTAGAAACTATGTCGTGCCCCCTATTATGTTTTTCCTTCATTCTTGTAAAATAGTTAAATTTTGAAGAGGGAAAACTTAAAAATCAGTTGGATAACTAAACGGTGAACAAAACCCATGTCCTGAAACTCAAAAAATCCCTCAGAATCGGCTCAAGAAGATTGCACGGATCTCCTTCCTCCCATGGCTATTCTTGAACCAGGAAACCCATGCCCTTGCGGCCCACATAACACCCACCACAGTTGCCATGTTCCTAAAATGTCGAACTCTCAAACCGACCAACATCTCCCTTGGGCTTGCTGCTACAAGGAGACACTCACTCTTGGCCACAATTCAAACTTAAACAAAACATGAGATTAAAAAAGATCATTTTCTTCTCGCAGGTCTGACCATGCGGGCTTCCACACCCGGATCGCCTACATGTCGTGTCGTTTCAAAATGGTAGTCTTGCCTCGGTGATCTGCCTTGCGGGTCCTACATAAACCATGTTCGCCGACCAAACTTAAGTACATAAACCACCCTGCAGACCATCCAATGTGGACTTCCACCATCCTTTCATTGTTTCCCATGCAACTATCTCCAAAACAGAGAAGCCTCAGGATCGTTCTGATATGCAGGCCCTGCCCCGACCGTTTCCGTCTAGTCCCTTACACTAAAAAAATGACTAAGTGTGGCTCTTTTGTGGGTTACTCATTGCGGACTTTTGTTTGCGGGCCTCTGTCATGAGTTCATTGTTCTAAATGGCCTCGGTCAACCATCCATCTTCCTATCAGACCCCAAACTCCCAACTTCCTTTGACCCATTGTAAGGAGGTGATCGGCTAAGATGGAACCATACAAACCGTTTAGTGCAGGTTGTCGTTGACCCTCAACCACCATTTCACACGACCAATAATCTTTGTCTGTCTGCCTTGTAGACCCCGTACTCTCCACCATTGTTGAGCCTGAAGTGAAAATGATTAAGTGTAAAGTGCCTTGCGGACTGCCCCATCTAGGTGGCCACTTCTAGAACTCCATCCCGCTCTTGCCACTTCAAACCGCCAATGACCTTCGTTGGCCCACTATGCGGAACCCGACCCTGTTGTCTCCTTCTAGCCATCTATGGGAAGATGAGTAATTCTTAAGCTTCTTCCAAGGACTCCTCTGGGCTCAACCATGCGGGCCACTCTTGGAAGACCACCGTCCTCCCTTTGCGATTCCGAACGGTTGACGCCTAATGTCCTGCTTCTCCCGACCCGCACCCAACTGAACTGTTTGGCCTTCAAAGACAAAAGAGTGTCATCCTTCGAGACCGCGGGCCTCACATTGCAAGATGCTGAGTGCAGGATTCCTTCTTGCTAATGTCGTCTCAAATGACAAAGCTTCCAAACAGCCAAAGGGCCCCCTGCATCCACATGCTTTAAGCCCGCATACTAGAATTGTTGACTTAACATTTTCAAAACCTCAAAATTGATTCGACCCATGTGCTAAAATGGCCTGACCTACTGGTGGGCCCCACCTTATGACCAAAATGATAATACGGGTGGAACCATGTGGGTCGTCGTGCCCTGATTGACATCCATTGCAATTGCCTTCAAAATGGTTGCCAGCCCAAGGAAGTCTGCCTCCCTAGGCCCACATTTCCATATCTCCCTCCATCAAAAGGCTATTGATGATCTAAAGGAAATGTTATGATCCTTGAATGATGAATTACTTGATCCAACACTTTTTTTGTAGGATTTTTCTAATGTTTCTCATGTTTACATTTGAATATGCTTACTGCTCCTTTACTTGCAGGATATATGGAACTAGTTGCGAGACCTTCAGAGGCATCCACAGAGAAAGAAAAGGGAAAGAAGACAACCAAAGTGCCCAGGGGTAAAGAAGACAAGGATCAATTGAAGTACAAGTTTTAGGGAGAGGAACTTAATTCAAAGGTCACCACAGACTGGGACAAGGTCTGAGACACCAACCTTAGACACATTGACATCAATGAATTCAAGTAGAGGGTCATCATCAACCCTACCACAGAGAATTCCAAAAGGATTAGAAGAAGTGGGCTGGCCAAAGCAGCTAGTTTCCCACCTACCCTCATAGTTCTTGAGTTAGTAATGGCCTGCAGAGATGCATACTAGGAAAACACCAAGAGAATAGTGGATAGGGATGGCAACATACTGGCCAATTTGTCCTCCAAGTCAATTGGGAGGACTTTCCATATACCCACATTTGATGAAATGGAAGAAACAACCAAGGAGTATGCTAAAAGCAGATGGAAATCCAACCCCCTCAAGTGCAAAAAGTTAATCAATCAATACTAGCTTAAGGAGAAGAGGGGTAGTGCAAACAAGGTACCCAAGGAGCTATTTAGGAGTGATTTCTATGAAGATTACCATGATCTAGTGACCTTACTGAGCAATGTTATTGGTCTCCACATTGCAACATTCTTCCAAGAGTGGATGCTCTATTTTATAGAAGAAATCATTAGAGGAAAGACCAAATTCCATTGGGCAGGGATGATTAGCAACCGTCTACATGAGCAGTTTTTAGCTGTGAAGAGAACCTCCCACTTTTATATGACTTTGTATTTAGTCTATCTGCTTGTCGACCATGCCTAATAAAGAGGACTATTTGTGGCACCAAGACAAACTCTAGGGAGAGAATTGAAGGTCTATGACCGATACCCCTAGCTTCAATTGAGGAATTTTAAGAAAGATTACTACAAGGTCAATGATGCCTTCATCGAGCACATTATCAAATTGCTTGGAGGTGACTTTGAAAGGAGATTCACTCATAGTTCCAATGCCTTCATCCACCAGTTTGAATTTCTATTTATCCAATTCCCCATGTTTACGTACATCAGAATCGAGGGCTTCTCGGAGATTCAATATAAGCTTCCCAAGTACCCAAATGACTAGTTGGTACTAATTGAACTCTCCAGATAATTGCAACATGCTCACATGCTGTTGAGTGACAAGCACAGGGCTGGAATTCCATATCTTCTTAACTTCAGACAAGGCATGTATGTAATCCCCGCATCACAATGTGTGGGATACTCTGAGAAGGAGTTAAATGAATACAACTTGGAGCTACACATTGCTAGGCCATGGATGGACCCATATGGAGAACTAAAGAGGATGGTTGGAAAATAATATGCGCACCTCCACAATGTTGAAGACCTTTGGGAAAATTGCAGAGATGACAAAGAAGTGTGTATGAGGCATTACATGCACATGATGACATAATTTTATAAGACAATCAACTTGTTTCTAGTGTCAGATCAAGTTGTGGAGGATGAGAATACAGTGATAGATCCAAGCTATGATGTCATTTCCAACCTACCATTGCCCCTGATTGATTAGAATAAGGAAGAGGTCAATGACCCTAGAATTCTAATGAAAACCATAGAGGAAAGAACAAAGCAATGGATTGATGGGAAGATTGCTCAATTGAAACTACAAGGAGCTACTTTAACATACGGTGAGATCGAGGATGAGCTAGAGAGCAAGACTGACAATGCCTCTCTTCCTGCCCCGTCCAGAGAGACTTCAAAGTGTCCCCCCACTACCTGGTCAAAGAAGAGAAAATAAGTGGTTGAACGTCATCCTAAACATAAAGTATATTCAAGAAAGGAATCAGAAGGTGAACCTTCAAAGAAGCCCAAGAAATCGAGCGAATTCATAGAAATTCCCACCATACATGAGGATCCATTCTGCGAGGGAGAGGAAGAAGAGGTTGAGCAGCCAAAGTCCCCACTTGTTGCCTCTACTCTCACTACCACAACTGCTACTGCTACCATTTCCCTTACTCCTCCACCTGCTTCTCAAGCAATGCTTGCTTCTTCTCCGCCCATGGTGGACATTTCAGTTCACCTTTCCTTCACCTCGCCTACTACACCAATCTTGGTGGTAGATTCTTCCTCTCCTAGCACTTCTCTGCTCTCTTCCACCTCTATGTATCCATCAACAAACCTTCCACTAGCCACTGCAACAATGGCAATGCCTACCCTCTCACTCTAGGAAGCCTTTGCTTGGTACATGCAAAACATACCAATGGAGCTAGTGGGAGTATTACTGAATCCTGAAATACAGGCTGCCCTAGCACAAGTTGTTGCTAGCCTTCTTGTTCCTACTCCTCCAACTGAGCCACTGAAAGTGGAGGCAACAATTTAGATCTCTGAGGAGTTGGAAAGACAAGAGAAAGAGATAGCTAAATAAATAGAGGAAGAAGCTGATGATTATCATGAGCATCCTGAATATCAACACCTCATAATTAATGAAGTAGTGCATGAAGAAGAGGAAACAAAGTCCTCTGAGGAAGACATTGAAGACCCTAGCGCAAAGTACATCATGGAAATCTCCGATCAAGAACTTGAGGAGGAACTTTCCAAACAACTCAGAGATGTTGGTGAGGAAGTTGAGAAGCAGCCCTTTGGAGAAAGGAAAGAAACATATGAAGAAGTGGAGGTAAATACAAAACCTCCAACTGGGGAACAAGATGAGATCCCTAAACATGATGAAGAAATGCCTCCTTCGCATGAAGAAGAAGAAAAGGAAGAGGAAAAGAAAGAAGAAGATAAACCTTAAGAAGAGGCTGAAGCAAGAAAGATCTTGAAAGCAGAACATCATGAAGAACATGGGTGGGAAGAAGAAGAAGAAGAAGAAGAAGAAGAAGAAGAAGAAGAAAGATCTAAAGGGGAAGATAGCCCCAAAGAACATATAGCCACCACTGAATCTCCAGAGGAGGAAACTGTATTTATTCAAGATTCAGATGAAGAGGAAGAAGAAAGGGCAGAGCAAAAGACTCCAGGCAGCCAAGAAATGGAGATCCAACATGCTCAAAGGGAGGAGGGTGATCGTGAATCACCAAAAGAAGGATCCAAAATTCCTGAGTGGCTAGAAAAGCAATTGGAGAAGAAGACCCATACTCTTATGCATCCGAAGGAAAGCCTGGAAGCCATTCTAGCTCAGGCACAAATCAACACAAAGAAAGAAAATAAACTGATGGTAAGATCCCACATAACAATGGATGCCTCAGGATCTAGGACTGTGCAAATAGCTACTCTGGTGGTGGAAGGAGAGGGATTCAGCTATAATATTTCTACCATTGACCTGGGAATGACCACAAGAGAGTAGAAAATCAATCATCTTCAAGGATCAGTAGCTACTATTGTGCATCAAATGAATAAGGACAAGACCTCTAAGGAGGAATTAAAAGAACAAGTAGCAGAGCTAACAAACTATATACAACAATGGTCCTCTACTGAAGGGCTTCCCTCGACATCATCGACCACTCATTTTCTATTGTCCAAAGGCCATATTAACAAATTGGAAAGGAGAAATAATTGGACCAAGGCTACCAAGGATTGGTTTCAATGAGTCATCTACAATGGGCATATGGGTATCAGTTGTGCCGCTAGAACAACCAAAAAATTTTAGGAAGTGCAAAAAAGCTTGAAGGCACAAGGAAATTTTGCATCAACTTCCTAGAGCTATATAGGATCACATATCCTAAAACTTAGGCTATCCTAAAGATGCTCGAGGGAACCTAGGAAAAGGAGCTTGCACTAGCAAAGGATGACCATTGGCTCGTGGAAACGTGGAAGATGGGCCTCAATCATAGATGAGAGATTTTGCAATGGGTGCTCCATGAAGTTGAGCTTGATATTGATTGGGCCAATGAAACCTGAACGACTTGTGAGGAATACCTCAAGTTGATGACAAATTTCGACATGCCCTCTGTCGAGCTAGATCCAGAAAAGATAAGGCCATATTTCATCAAGAAGATGGAGGATGGAGCTACCAATACCCTCACTAGATTTTATGAATTTTTCTGCTCGTTCCTTCATGAAATCTAAACAAGTAATAAAGAATACTCCCAAATGTGACAAAGACTGGGATGTAATTACTGAACGATCCAAGAAATTGAACTTCCAAGTGCTCCAATCTAATATAATGGAGTGGAATAAGCTTTAGATATTGATTGGAAAGTTCGTGGAATACGCTACTGTGAAGAAGCATGAAGGAAATCTGGTAATCGATGATGAATTCCTCATAGTATAGTTGCAGCAAGGGGAGCTAGCTACAAGACAAAATTGCTACAACACTATTCACTAAAAGACAAAATAGCCTTGAGGACAAAATGTAATTTTACATTGTAAAATATTTGGGGGTAGGTGAAACCCTAATTTGTAGTGAATCTTGGCCACACAATGAGATTAAATCTTGGCCATTCATTTTAATTTTTGGACACTATAAATAGGGGGTATCCTCTCATTTTTCAAGAGAGTTGAGTTGTTGTAAAGACATGTTGCTATAATTTTAATAGAAATTCATTGATCTTGGTGGATTCTTGAGTTCCTTTGCATGTTTCATGATTCTTCTCCTCATAGTTAGTGAATTTGAATATATTTACTTTGTTGTTCTATGTTTTAGCATGCTTTAGTAGATTAGTTGATGATGTTCATTGATGGTGAAGAATTATGCTGTGTTGATGCCCTTCCTTATTCATGCTTTTTGCTATTTATTGATGATAAATTGTAGTGTAAAGCTATTCTGAACATTATTTGAATGTTGCACTTAAATTCTATCTTTTATTCACGCTTTAAGGTGAATGAATGATTGAAAATTTGCAAACCTGAGAAGATTGCACTAGTTTCATGAGACTATGAGCTGATCTGGTTAAGTGAGACTTAGTTTTAGGAAGGTTGTCCACTGTAGCATCCTCCATTATCATTGTTCATTGGTAGTTTTGGGTCTAGGAACTTCTCCCTTTCCCTTCCCTTTTGACCCTTTTTTGAATAATAGCTTAATATAAAGTTCATTGCACATTGTAAAGCTAAATTTGAAGATTAAAGTGGAGTTTTGGACTGTTGTCTTGAACTTGCAACAATAGAGCAACACTTTATAAATTTTACAAACTCCATCCAAAGAGCCAATTTCCCTCCAACTTAACATACGTAAGGATGTCCTGTGATTACTAGCAAGATCACATTGAACCAACTAAATTATTCCAAACATGTCATGACCTGACACCCGAGAGACCTTGGGGTAGTTTTCTGCAACTTGTTTGTAGGATATTGCCTTTTAAGAGAGGTAATGCTCCTAGGAATTTCCTGTGTTGATAAGTGCTAAAACACCCATCAACACTTACATTTATGCACTTTTAACCTTCATAATTAGGCCCTTAATTCCCTTTATTATGCATCCCAAGGCCTATTTTTACCATTTTCTGACATTAAACATGCATTGAATAAATGCATTTAATTAATTAGTGACCCCGAAATGCATTGATCCTAGAATTTTAGGCCACGACCCATTTTCCCTTGGGTGAATGGGTCCCCTTTAAGTCCCAAAAATAAAATTTAAACATGTTTTTGGTGGTATTTTAAAATATCATATTCAAGTTTCAAATGTTGGCTATTGGGATCTAATATTTGGGAAATTAGAGAAGAAGCTTATAAAACCTAGTCCTTTCAAGCAAGAAAATTTGACACCTTGGAGCGGCATTTTGTTTGTATTTATAGGTCTCCAAGCTCATTTTGTCAAATATTTGACTAAGCATTATTCATTATTGAAGGTTGATGCCTATGGTGGATTCTAGGTTTGGGAGATGCATTTTTGGCCATCTTCCCTAACCTAATGACTTGTTTCCTAGTGATCCCATCTTCTATCCTCATTCTACTAGCAACCTACAACAAGGTATTAACATATTTTAGATCTATTACGGTGTTTTGACTTCTCCCTAATTGGATCTTTATCATTTATCATTGTCATATGAGAATCATGCTCTAAATGCAATTGAGTGAGGTTTCTTTGCTTGTTAGCTCATAACAACCTTAGATGCACTTAAGGTTAGGGATTAGAGACATTGTAATTTATCATATCTATATTATTCATCAAGGTTTAATTACCAAACTTGGGGTTTGACTGAGGAAAACCCCCATACACACAAAACAACATTTTCTTTTATAGATTTTCTATAGGTCTAGATCCAAAATTCAAGATTTGTAGGTACAAGAGTAGAGTGTAAACCGAGGGCTACATATTCAGCTTTTTAAGTTTTATAAAAGGACACAGGGACCCATTCGACCTTGGGAAAATGAGTCCTTCTATAGAGCTCAAAATCTAGTTTCTAGGCTAGGTGCACATCATTATGCCCTTCTTAGATCTACCTATAGATTGTTGTTTCCGTTTCTTCTATCATAATATTTTGTATTTCAAGTGTTAGGTCAGATAATTTATATAGTTAAAGCATTTTAATTCATCTCCCAAAATTTCAAATCATTCATTTTTGTTATAAGAAAATAGTAGACCTTCCTAATAGGGTTGACTCACCTCGAGGTTGAAAGTCAACACTATCCTTGGGAGATATCTTTTGTCTAATGAAATTAAGGAAAGTGTAAGTGTGTTTAAACCCTTAGATCATTCTACACCTTACCCACTTTTCCTTCATTTCACATCCTTGCATACCTTCCCTAGTGATCATGACTCCTCATTCCAATACCTCCAAAATCAGCTAAGTGGCGTGTTTTTCACCTTGTTGGAGTTTTAGTTTTCTCTATCACTACATGTTAATTCTATCACTCTTGCAACCATGTGAAAATGGCTAAGTGTCAAAGTTGTTTTCCTTTTAGGCTTTTAAGGTTTCCCTTACTCTCATGCCTCTTTGAAACACCCTAAATCCCTGAATTCTAAAGGTTATGTTGTCACTTGGAATTGCACTCTTAAAAAACTTGGTGTTCATTATTCTAGTGAAACATAGGACTAATATTTAGGTGTGGGACCCTTTCAATAAAGATAAAACCTTTGGATAAGGACAAATTTATTTCTAATATATATGTATAAGTGTCTATCCAACTCAACACTAAACAATCCTAAGCTAGTTCTATCTTATCAACTAGATGAGAAAAGGGGGGAGAGAATACAAAAATGAAAGGAGTGGTAATGCACCAAGATTAGAGTGTGTTTTAACTTGCTTACTACAACACATAGAAGCAATGAAATTTCCAAAATGAATTAAATATTCTTCTATTCTACCAAATCTTGTAATCTATATGAAGGTTATGGTTTAATAGATACTAAGAGGGAGAAAAATAATCCACAGTTAGCCCTACCAATGAATTTAACATATGTAACATAAAATATTAGTGAACATACATTCATATGTGAAGGTAAAGATAACTTACATTAAAATTCAAAATTGAAGAGAGGTAAAGATAAAAAAAATCATTAATTAGAGGCTTGAAGTCACTTTACAATTACAAAGATTTCAAAATACATACTATTGCTAGAGAAAAAAAGGAAGAATTCCTTACCAAATGAAACTTAGAGGCTTTATTTTGAAGAGAGGAAGCATAGAAATGTGCAAACCCTAGTCGGCAACAAAACCAATGAAATGAAAAAATGTGTCCATTTCATTCCAATCTAGGCAGCCAAGCAAATGTGATAAGACATCTCTGAGTGTCCACTATACCTTATGATTGATGACTTTTGGGTTTGAGTTTTGGAAGGATGAAGATCACTTGCAAAATCTGATATCTATGCCATGGACTTTGACAAAAAGGACACCATTAGGTAATAAATGAGGTATGGGAATCTATTTTGTCCTAGATCTATGCTCGAATACAAAACTTGTAGCCTTAGACATTGAGATATGGTGGTTGAGAGGGATCATTGAGCATTAATAGTATTTTTGGGTCAAAAATATTCTTCTTGAGGTTATTGTTGGGGTTTCAAGCTTGGGTAGACCATTGAAATAGTTCATTAAGAATTAAAATATTCACAAACCCCAAAATAATGCTTCTATTAGGAACTAGGCCTACCATGGATTGCTTGTTAAAAAGATTAGGGCGAAGAGCACCTTAACCTCCAAAACCCCAATAAAAGACTTCTATCAGGCATTAGGCATTAGGATTTGAAGATGTTTCCTAATTATTGCTAAATAAAAGGGGAATGAAGAATGCCAAAATTATAATTCCCAATGAAATCGACCAAAGGAAAGAATTGGGGGTCAAGGATCAGGGAGATGATGGAAGGCATACTAGAAAGAAATGAAATATATGGATATTATTGATAACCTGAAGCCCAATAATGTTGACACTTAGAAATTTTTGGAATCGGACTTTAGGAATTAGGGATGTGAATGGGAAAGGGTTGAAAGTGGTAGGGAAACAAGACAAATACTAATTTTTACCCTCAACCTAAAAAAATTATACTTAGTTTATTTTTTCAAGGGCAAAGAGATGGACCTTAGAGCCAATAGAGATGGCATGTAGGTATGAGGGTAAGAAAAAGTTTGAAAGCCCAAAAGGGTCAACACTTAGCCATGTTTTAAATTTTAGCCTTCGGCCTTTTAACTAAAGAATAGGAAAATATGACAATAGAAAGGAAAAAAAAAATTCAAGGTGGTTCATTTAGGTTCTCTCAAATGAATATAGTTGATGGACAACAAGGGGCATAAAAATGACAAAAATGTTGGTGACCTCCATTTGGATGATTATTGTCTAATCATGGAATCTAGGAGGCCTTATCAGTCCATTGGACATAGAGCCATAAGGGGACTAACAAAATATGACCTACCTCAAAACACATAGGACACAAAATATGCATGCTTACACTTGGAGGAAAACAAAAACACTTAGATCATATATTCTCTTAAGGATAATGTAGAGTGTGCAAAAGCACTTCTTGGAAAATTAAAAAAACTAAGATAATATATACATGACTTCTCATAACCTCTTAGAAACAAGGTTTGAGATGAATCTCATTAATTTGGATAGGAAGAACCTCACCATATAGCTTTGAGAGATGGAATGAATTGGCATCCTACAACTGATGATGAAATATGGGCCACTCCAAATGGCATCAAATTTGGTATGCCCTCCTACTTTATCTCTGTTTGCATCCCATTTTAACACCAAGTATCTCTCTTAGAATGATCTATGGAAAAATTTCTTGTCAAAACTACCCTTGAATTATTTTTGATGAGTCTCCACAACATGCATAGCCTTATTCCTAGTTTATTCTAACTCCATTAGCTCAACCAACCTCATTTTCATGGCATCATTTTTTACTAGTTCCAACTAATTTTTTAACTCAAGAGAAGGAAACTTTATTAAAAATTGAAAAATTTCTTCCCTTCCATAAACTAACATGAAATGGGAATTTCCATTATATCTCTTGGGAGTGATCTTTGTCAGCCTAAAGTGTTGTCTTTAGTTTTTTATACCAAGACCTTATATTATCTTCAATAGTCCTTTTAATTATCTTGATGTGGTTTTGATGAAAGAATCGACTAATCCATTACCTTGACAATAATAATTTAGTGAGGTTTTTAAGTATATAACATGCCTAACTTCCTAATCATTTATTTGGCTGCCCACAAATACTTTAAAATTATTGGAGATGATGGTGGAAGATGCATCAAACCTGGTCATATTTTCATCAAGAAAATCTAGAACTAAATCCTTTAAATCCTTTAGTGCCACTAGGTCTTTGTCCACTTGGTGAAGTAATTTGTGGCTACCAAAATCCATGTATGACTAGTAATAGATGGTGTATTATCATACCAATAAAATCCAACCCCTACTATATAAATGGTTGGTCCACCTAAATGGGATTAAGAAGGAGGGTATTCAATCTTTTCTTTCTAGAAAAGAAAGCACTTTTCTTGTAATTATTCACCCATCTATGAGAATAATTAAATAGGGTTGGCTAATATTTTAGTAACAATGGTCCTTGTAGAAAAATGGCCACCTAAGGAGCCATCATGGAATTCTTCTAATAATATGCTAACCTAATTTTTTCCAATACATTTTAGCAACACCCCATTGAGGTCTTTTCTGAAAAGTATGTTATCCACTAGGACATAGGGGATGGAGTGGATATAGGGGATGGACTAAAGTCTCAAATGTCTTCTATTTTAATCTAGACTTGGAGAGTATATACCTTTGTGTAAAAGGGTGGTCATATCATTCACCCAACTATTTTGAGTGTTAATGTTGGCTATTTGTTCCTCCTACAACACAAGGGAAACATCTATAAGAGTCTCAAATATTGATACAAGATGTTCACATATCCCTTAATCTCTCACCAACTTTTTGATCTTGATTTCAATGTCATATTCCATAACTTTCATGATCCATACAACTATTTTTCATTGATATCCCTACTAAAAAAAAACTCTGTGATGCTAACATGAGGGACCATCAATTGGATCTTACTATTAGACAACATATGTGTAAAAAAATTCAATTCTCTAACAAAATTAATGGCATATTTTTCTCATATTTATATCTAAGCTCAAAATGTTTAAGTACCTCACTAAAAAAGGAAATAAAATTCTCAAGTTTGTCTCATTCAGTTCTATTAGGATGGTTGATATGATTGATTCTCCTCCAAAGATATAAAGGATGAAGTACTTATCATATTTTAGGTTGGAAAGAGTATGGGACTGATAAATTGCTTTCTTTATGGCCTCAAAACTATCTTTCCCTTCTTGGTCCATTTGAAGACCATATTCTTCTTGAATGTAGAAGTGATAGGTTCTACAAAGCAACAAGATTGGGGATGAACCTTCTTACAAAGTTAATTATTTTAAGGAAGATATGTAATCCATTCTTATGATTGGGGATGATAATGAACAAGATTACATCCACTCTTTTTGGATCGATGGAAATTCCCTATTTAGATACTATGTGTCCCAACAGTTTACCTTGGTTTGTGGTAAAGATACAGTTGTTTGGATTTAGGGATACACCATTCTCTTTTCATTTCTCTAATAGCTACTCAAGATGGTCAAATTTATCCTCTACATGCTTGGAGAAGACAATATGATCAAGGTAGATGAGAATGAACTACACTAGAATTCCTTTAAAAGCTATTTACATTTCCCTCTAGAAGGTAGCACCATCATTGGCTAAAAAAAAAGTAATTTTATGGTAAGCATAAGTACCCCACTTAGTGGTGAATTTCATCTTATACATTGGTTTGATTCTTGAACCAATATCTATTGTAGTTTGAATACTTATCTAAGAAATAAAATATTTTTGAACCACTTAATCTTTGTAGAATTTGTTCCATAGAGGGGAGGAGGTAATGACTCCTAAGAGAGGCTCTATTGAGGTTTCTAAAATCTACACATAGTCTTATCTCCTTGTTCTTCTTCCTCATAGGAACAGGATTGGCCACCCAAGAGGAGTGCTTAATGGGAAAAATGATACTAGCTCTATGAGTTTGGTCATTTACTTCCTCATTAGGGGCTCAATTTTAAGATTCACAAGACTTTTATTGTAACTAACAATCTTTGTATCTAGGTTTAAATCAATGGTATTATAGGATAGGCTTGGTTCAAAACCTTTTAGATGTTTATAGGTCCATGCAACTACATCATCATATTTATGACAAAGATTAATTTTTTTTTTTTATATGTAGAGCATATATTTCCTAGGTTTAATGAATTTTCCTTAACCAAAAAAATTGGCTTGTAGTCAACTTTCTTTATAGATAAATCCATATTATTATCTTTCAGTTGGTCATTGGAGTTAAATATTCCTTCTAGGGTGATGAGACACTTAGGAAATGTGTTGGTGTTGAGCTACATGATTTGATCTCTATATTGTTCTTGCAATATATGATGTTTAGATTAGAATCTTTTTACTTCATTCTACAAGAAATTGACAATTTTTTTCAGAATTGCTTACTTACCTACTTGTCTAGAACAACTAGTATTAAAAGGAGCTTGATATACTATTCATTTTTGTTTGTAATACATATTAGTATGTAAAAATTATCACCAACTACTACAAATTAGTCAACATTTTTATTCTAACTCCTAGGGATAGTTTAAATGCCAAAGCCATCAAACCCCAAACCTTGTATTTGTAGGAAATGAGAAAGTTATTCTTAGTTATGATCTGATCTTTGATTTGGTTGGTGACCAACTCACTATCTCCAAATAGCTACAAAAAATTAATCTTCCTTTTTGTGCAAGTTGGAGACCTTGTATAAGTGCTTCATATTTAGCCACATTATTGGTGAAGCTAAATTGAAGCTTGAAAGAGAAGAAATAATTCTCCTTGGTAGGATGATGAGGGCGCAACCCGAGACATAGAAAATAACCCACAAAAAAGAGAATAATTTTATTATTCAGAAAATGGAGCTTCTTACATGCAGAGGATCTCAAATCCCCAAGTTCTACAACACATGCAAGTTACATAAAGCTACAGAATAACCTTTTCACAATATGCGAGCTTGTCCCCCAAAAAGCTACCCAAAAATTAGAAACCCGCCCATAAATAGAGCTCCTCATTAGTTTGGAGCCAAAACAACATTCAAATTTGAGTTTAGGCGGTTTGGTGCCGAAAATTTACAACATGAAGTTCAAATTTCAAAAGAGCATTTGCAATTGTATCTTCTAGAAAGTGCGCCAACTTCGGGGCCATAAATTTTGATCCGAGGGACTGATTAGAACCGTTTGAACCATTGGAAAGGTCTCCAAGTCAATAAGCACTTGAAATTTGATACCATATTTTGAAAGTTTTGGGGCCGCTCAAGGAACTCTAAGTGCCTCTGTAAATCTAACTCGTAGTGATTTCTGTAAATATGGGAAACTAAAATCAGAATATCTTTCAACCCAAGAATAGAAAATAAAACCATAAATTGGGAATTTCTATTATGATGAAAGG